>JAPDDO010000163.1:0-100000 GCA_027422415.1 Schizothorax lantsangensis | reverse complement strand
ACTGTCTCAACGTCAGGCTCCACAAAACACGCAAACATATATGAAAACTGCTGAAGAAGAAAAAAAAGAAAGTTATTTGTGCGTCAGGTGCGTCAAGCGTGCGTCATGCGCCGTCGCGGAATTCAAATAAACAATCTCATTTGAAATATGCCCCCCTCCCATGCATCGTGCTGTTTTTTTACACTATTGACACAAACAATAACTCTCCCTTTATACATTTTACGTTGTTGTTTCTTTGGTGGCGATGGAATGTTGTTGACCCTTATCTTTCACACTAAACCAGGACAAAAATGTCAGGATGAATATGGTATGTACTGCGGGTTTTTTTTCTACATGTTTTGGTGTAGTAAGCTTGTAAGCAAAATGATATAACTAAGGCAATTTTGTCCTGTTTTAATTTGCAAACAAAGAGTAGTGCGCCCGCGTCCTGGTGTTTTAATAAAAAAAAAAAATCATTTATATGTTGCCACAGGCTGCCATTCACAATCAAGGGGCAGAAATCCTAGCTGCCATTTCCTTGGAAGAACAAGCAGAAAATAGTGACAATGAGCTCTCACTTGTGCGTCAAGAATTGCTGGAAATAAAAAAATTAATCTTCACAGGTAAACGTATTATATTTCCATTCTACACACACACACACACACACACACACACACACACACACACACACAAACACACACACACAGTAAAACTTAATAGCTGGGGCTTTTATTTTGCCAGATCATAAAACTCGACCTGCCAATGTTTCCTATTCATTTACCAGACTAGAAAAAGTTCTCTGACCACACAGAAAAATTGGCTGGTGTAAATTGTATATGGGGACTTACATCACATCATTATTTTAAAAGGACTGATAAGAAGCGTGATGTTTTCAACAATGTGTCTCACGAATACTATAATGGGATAAATGCAGAGACTGAATTTCCCTCACAGGATCAAAAAAGTCTACTTCTATTCTTATACTTATTGGCTACAGTTTTTCACATCCGTTTTTCCTGTTGATGCAGAGATACCTCAGATAAAAGAAATGCTCAATAGAAGCTCCATGCACCTCGGCAGTCCAGGGTCTCTCCCCAGCCCTTCAAACCCTGTTCAAATAGTGAGTACTTTTTTGTGCAGTGCTGTTGGAAAGTGCTTGCAATCACCTTGTCTTCTATATTAATTGGTCATAATCGAATACAATTTACTGTAAATTTGTCCTAATCTAATCTCCCAAATTTCCTGGTACCTTGTGGCAATGGCTCTTTTTGACACTACTTATTGATAATATGAAATCTCCAACATTGGCAGTAGGGACCAGGAATGCTTGACATTATACTATTGGGACCAATTTCAACATTCAATTGTACATAAATCTGGAATGCTGGACATTTTGTTTACTATACTGAATTGAAACTTTTAAGCCTATCAATTTTATTTTGTTCAACAGGAAGAAATTGTCCCGGGTTCAGGGGTTTACGTATCGCGAAGTGTGTGGCGCTCTGCTTGCCAGGCATCCAGTGGGACTTCAATGGCAAGGATTTTGCTGCTTGGGGTGTTTGACATTGAAACACTCGTCAAAAGTAATTTGAGAGGTTAGTATTGTCTGTGCAGTAGTGTAGAGTGTGGTTAAAAATGCTTATTCCATGGTCACATTTGTTATGTTAAAGCTACATTGTGTTAGCCTGGAAATCCAGACCTAAATCTGAAAGATACAAGGGTCTGGCATCGAGTAATGAAATCGCTCATTACGATGGAAGGCACCAAGCATGTGTGAAAATCTCACTGCACGCAAATGGATAACACTATGACCAATCACAACAACACACGGGGTGACATATCCAAAGCCCCATACGCTTAGCTACCAGCGGAGCTAACTAGTAGATTAGACTCTTGCAATGAAAAATAACAACAATTTAGAGTGTCCTTTGCCTGTGATCCGTCATAGCACACAGATTTATGTTACAACGTAGCCTATACAATTCTTTTTCATCGACGCAAGGGAAAGTATCCTAGACATCGTTCTAGCGTTATGCACAACCATGCTATAGTTAGCCAAGCAACTATAAAACTTCAAATTTATACCATAGACTGTATAGATTTACACAAATAGGCTTAATTACCTGTCGAGAAGAAAGCGGCAACTTCGACGTCCCTTTTAAAATCCTCGCTCATCACGCGAAAGGCGGAGCTTGAATTCCCAGGAATGTCCCTCGTTGGCGATTGTATTTCAAAGATGGAGGCGCAACATGGATTCAGCCATTCGCGTGACTTATAGTTGGACTTATTGTATTCTGAATAGCAAATTCTACACTTACGAGAATACTTTGATTAGTAGGTGGAAGTAATTACACATAAATGAGCACATATTTTTTGAAAGAACAATTTTAAGGCTATAAGCATGCTAGCCAGGTTCCTTAACCACTATGCTACCACTCCAGGAATCACAATGTGCCTTACTGCCCTTAAATGGTAGCGACCAACCCTCTGGCTCAAGAACTACCTTACTGAACTGATTGAAATCAAACCAAACTGGACTACTCATATTCCGATTAAGACACCCAGATAATGCAATTGAAAGTCAAATAACTTGTGCATGTATACGCCAATCGAACTGAAGTTGGACTGGAGGAACCCTGCGTGCCATGTCGTCTGCCTTCTGCCCCTTCTTCCAGTGGAACCTATACATAATATTTTAATAGGATTTGTGTTACGTGCCTTATACTGGAATTCAGGTCTTAGCCTGATTATTAGTAATAATTTGATTAAAGGGGCGATGGTGGCGCAGGTGGTAGAGGTACCATTTGGCACCTCTGCAGATTCGAGCCCCGCTCTGTCTGACCCCATCAAAGTGTCCTTGAGCAAGATCAGGGTGGCCGCGGGTCCTTAAAATGTCTTAAATAAAGTGTTCCTAATATAAGGCCTTAAAAAGTATTAAAATGTCAGAAATTCAGATTCGATGGGTATTAAATATTTGCGCCGCGTTCTCCGTTCCGTGTGTGTGTCGGCGCGCTGCGCAGCGCTCTCTGCTCAATGTTCCGCTACGTGTGTGTCAGCGCTCTCTGCTCAATGTTCAGCTCCAATCATGTAGGCTACCGATCACACACTGGAAAAGCAAATTCCGCTCAAATAACATGAACATTCTCAGTAGTAGACTTCTGTTTGCAATAGCCCTGAGCTGTATAGCCATGCTGGGCAACAAATGGTAAAATTACCTGCTCTGATCACATACTCTGGTATTAATAGCTTTGTATGACTATACTTTATTTTGATAATTAGTCAAAAAAATAAATATGTTAAATCTGAGAATGTTGCATAGAACTGAATGAAGAATAATATATTGATGTTTAATATTATTTTAATATAGGGCTATTTTCTGTCCAATTTGTGTGGGCATTTTTCTTTTTTTTTTCTGTGTTTAATTTAATTAGGTTATTCTACATTTAAATATTAATGATTACAAGTTTGGGGAAATGCGATTAATTGCGATTAATTACAACAAATTGTGTTCTTAATTAGTTATTTTTTTAATCGATTCCTAGCCCTATTTATAACATATGATATAGTTAAGTAACATAACATGACGGGAGCTATTTTGCTGAATATTCTCACAATTGCAAATGTTACATTGATTTTAGTTCAATGAACAAGTAGTTAATATTAAATTACTTCAATTACTTGGGTTAAACATTAAATATTACGTATACATATGTAATATAATGTGTATTTCCATCACAGGTTTGGTCTTAAATTTCATTCAAAGTGGCATTAAAAAAGGTCTTAAAAAGTCTTAAATTTAACTTGTTTATATCTGTAGACACCCTGAAGATACTGAACCCCAAACTTCTCCCAGTGGCAGGTTGGCACCTTGCATAGCAGCCTCCGCCACTGGTGTGTGAATGGGTGAATGTGAGGCATACATTGTAAAGCGCTTTGAGTGCTCGTAGGAGTAGAAAAGCGCAATATAAATGCAGTCCATTTACCATTTAAGCTGTGCATGTAAATGGACCGACGGTGTGTATGTGTCTGTTTTCAACCATTTTGATTGTCATGCTGCTGATAATGAAAACGTAAACTATATATACTGGTTATTTTTCATACTGAAAAACAACTTTTTTCCCTCAGGAGGGGAATCCAAGGTGACAAAGGGGGGAGATGGGGAGAGAAGAAGCGCCCTGGATGAAATGAAATTAAAAGCTATAATGGGTAAGTTATGATTTTGCTATTTGACATCATCTGCCACAGGTCTGTATTTAAAGTGTTGTGAGCCTAGACTCAGTCAAATCAGTTACTGGACTGACAAGATTTTATTTGTATATGTTCAAATTCACATTCGGCATTCCAAAAAACAAAAAGTTAGTTTCGATGAGAGGTGGTGGTGGGTGGTGTTTGGCACTATGACCCTATCTCGCCTGCAAATTAAATTGGTGCAAAACTGTCCGCCATGCTTACACACTGATTGCAGTGTAAGTGTGGTCTTACTTGCATACTCACATACTTTGTCACTCAATTTTACTGACTTGCACTAGAAGAAACTGCAATAAAGAATTTTTTTTTAATCTTGGTGATACATTTATTCACCAGTGTTTTGTCTGCTTTATACCTAAAACTTTTTTCTTTAAAATCTACCTTCTCAGATGCAGTTATGTCAAAGCACTCCGTTTCGGCTGGCCAGATCGGAACAGCCCTGAATGGGAAGATGGCAGAGCTAAGACTGGCAATGTCCAGGAAAAATGTTAATCAAAAATGAGTGTTTCCCCAGTGAGTGAGTTTGGGAATATTTTGAAATGAAATACTGAGGGAAAAAAGTGAGCGCTTTGAAAAGGCTTTAAAAATAAAATAAAGTCTGAAGTTGAAGTTAAATGAAGTTAAAGTTTTTACTTGAAAAGTGTGTAGTTGTCAAGTCTGTGCTGAAAAAAAATGCATTAAAGTTTGTATTTGAAAAGACTGAATTGTGTGTTCTGTGGAATGAGTACAAATATATGTGCAGGCTGTATAAAAAACATAGTTGTGCCACTAATATAAGTGAAAGTACATGGTGTCATCATATTAGAAGCATATTTGTATCCCTAATATAAGTGAAAGTACATGGTGTCATCATATTAGAAGCATATTTGTATCCCTAATATAAGTGAAAGTACATGGTGTCATCATATTAGAAGCATATTTGTATCCCTAATATAAGTGAAAGTACATGGTGTCATCATATTAGAAGCATATTTGTATCCCTAATATAAGTGAAAGTATGTACTATGGAAATAAGTACATATATGCATGTATACATATATGTATCTTATATTTCACATGTATGTGCATATATGGGAAAATATATGGCACTTACATGAAAACGGCCATTTTTGCTATATTTTGAAATATATATTTCATATATGTCTATGTGTTTTACATATATGAATTTTGCATATATTCTCATATAGGCGGCAGACATACATGGGCACTAACATTATATATGTAATTTACATATATTGACATATTACATTTCTGTATGGGTGCTCAGTGTGTGTTCACTTAGGATGGGTTAAATACAGAGAATACATTTCACTACTGGTTATATACTCTCTATGTAATTGTGTATGTGACATAAAATAATTGTAATCTTAATATAGTGTATTGTGTTAGTATATTATTGTAATTTGAAAATTAGTGGAGTTTAGTTTGCAGTGTGTGATTTTGAGCATAAAATTAACTGTTTTGTCAATTGTGTGTTGTAGGTGTGTTAAGAGTTTAGGAAAATTGTTAGAAGTATTGAAAAATTTGTCATAGCGATTGTAAAAAACTGTAAAATGACATGATGTTACACACTCTTGTACAGTAGGTGGCGGTATGCACCTAAAAGTCGTTTGCAATCCGCCATTAACCAAGAGAAGAAGAAGAAGAAGAAGAAGAACTGGTCGCTGGTCTCGCGTCGAGTCTTCTGAGGAGAAGCACGCAGTTCACGGTATTTCTCTCATTCACACTTTCTAGAGTTTCACTAACATATACGGGCTCGTCTGTGTCTTGTTTTCATCGGGCTGAGTGCTGTTTGTGTGTTCCTGAAGACCTGAGCGCTTCTCTGTGTTTGATTGTGTCGATGTTTGCTCTGATATCAAGTGTTGTTGCTGAGATTTGATTTATAACCTTGTTTCTCTGACTTTCATCTTTGGGGATCAAATTTGTTACAATTAACAAAAGACACTACTCAATACTTCATAATGAGTCACGTGGGATATTTTATATCTACTCATAAATATGAATTATTAGAAAATAGACACAGGAGACATTAAATCAATGTGTTAATCTTTCTCTTTAAAGATTGTATTATCACTGTCATTTTCTGTATAAAACTAGAACATGTTAATAACTGAATTACTTCATTTGTACGAGCGTAGTTATTAAAATAATCAAACTATATGTAGATATTATGTGCTCTAGTGTATTTATCCACCTGTAGTTGCTAATGAAGATCTCACTGTTATTTGGGTTAGTTTATATTCTTCTCTATATTTCTGTGCAGATATGTTCTTATATATTAATACGGGGTAGGGCTGCACGATTATGACAAAATAACTGTAATTGCAATTATTAATAACGATTGTCACAATTTCTGTTGAAAGATGTTTTGAACAGATTTAAACCATTTGTTTATTTTTATATAAAATAAAACTTTTATTGCTTTTCTATAGCATTGAGCCTCAAATGTCAACTATACATTGGTTTGGTTTCTTTTTTAAATAAAAAAGGTAAAATTATGCATGGTATAATAATGTTACACTAAAACTAAAAGAAAAATGGTTTACAAAAGCTATATATTTAAACAGACTACATTTCAAATTTATTTTATACAATTGAATATCATCATAACCACATTTTACCATGTAAAAGTAAAAGAGCAGCCTAACTATATGGTTTCTGTGGTGTTTGCATTGAAAAACAGTACAAATGCACATCAACTGATAGAATTAATAACTAAAATACTGTAATTATATTCTATTACTCCTTTAACATATTAAGTACAGTAATGAAACAAAATTCATTTTGAATGTCCTGCTTTTCTGTCACAATGCCATGGTTACCATTAGTGTTACTACATCCATAATCATAATCGCGATTAGAAATTTGACTAATTGTGCAGCCTTAATACGGGGGCAGAAGGGAAAATATGGATAGATACTGAATATGAGCATTTTAAACTGATGTGGTCTTTGTGTCAACTTTACTATAGTAATATGTGACCCTGGAGCACAAAAGCAGTCTTAAGTCGCTGGGGTATATTTGTAGCAATAGCCAAAAATACATTGTATGGGTCAAAATTATTCATTTTTATTTTATGCCAAAAATCATTAGGATATTAAGATATTTTGTAAATTTCCTACCGTAAATATATCAAAACTTCATTTTTGATTAGTAATATGCTTTGCTAAGAACTTCATTTGAACAACTTTAAAGGTGATTTTATCAATATTTATTTTTTTGCACCCTCAGACTCCAGATTTTCAAATAGTTGTATCTCAGACAAATATTGTCCGATCCCGACAAACCATACATCAATGGAAATCTATTTATTCAGCTTACATATGATGTAGAAATCTCAATTTAAAAAGAAATGACACTTAAGACTGTTTTGTGGTCCAGGGTCACATATAATGATTTACAGAGAGACAACGCTCTGGTCTCTTCAAAGATAGAAGTTGGAGGGCATCTGCTTCACTTCCATGAATGCTTAAATGTGTAAATTAATTAAAAAACACAGACTCAGATTTATTGTTGATTTTTGCAGATCTGCTTCTTCCTCACGGAAATCCATGTTCAGTGAAGCTCCTCCCACAACAATCACACCGTCAGTGATTTCTCCAATAAATGCTGGAAGAAATCTGATCAAAGACTGAGTTTATTAAAGAGGAGAGAGAAGATGAGTGATCCAGAGCCCTGCAGAATCAAACACACTGAAGAACAGAGAGGTTGGTGTTTGTTCTTGATTCTTCATTCATTCATGATGCTGAAGAACATTCATGTTATAAAGCTTCAAGCAGTTCATCAGATTTAGATCAATATTTAAACTATGCATTTTGTGAGACTTGTGGCCAGGGCCGGATTTACCTCTTTTTATGACATAGGCAAAACTATTTTTTTGGGCCCCCCTTCCATATTAATATAATAGGCCTAATATTACCACCCAAGCAAACAAACATATTTCTTAATCAGTAGAAACGTTAGTGTTTTCTATTGCAATAAGCGCTTGCCTTCAGTCAATAAAAATAGAATGTAGCTCTTAATTTGTTTGAGAACTGAGAAAGACCATTCCATTAATAGGTGCGGTGTACCACTTAGGGAATTATTTCTCTAATAATTTTAACGGCCTGGAGTCACAACCACACATCAAGACGATCAGATGATTTGTTTCAAGACATTTGACATGTTTCCATCCTGAAATCTCGTATGTGTTGAACCATTTTTTACGCACCTCATCCCAAACCTTCTATTGAAAATTCCAAAACGTTATTTTAGAGCTAATAACAGAGGCTTGAGCCATTGATATGCAGGCTAATGCAGTTATTAATGCAGTCTAATGCAGTTATTAGAGAGAGAAATTAAGCGCGTGTGAATATCTGCATCTGTGCGTCTCTCAGCAGTGTTCAGCAGCAGCATCTACTAATAGTGAATCTTTAAGTTAAACTGCTTCAAGAACCTCGCTACTGAGAAATTTCATGTAGCTTTTCAGCTGCAAAACGATTTTCATAAATTCGCGGGGCGGCGTTGACAACAAGTTTCTGTCCGCGTGTGTGCGCGAGTGCGTGTCTGTACTGTGTGTGCGTCTGTGAGAGAGAACCGGAGTGGAAGACATGGAAATAGTTTGTCATTTTTTACCCTATTGTTTATTTATTTGCTCAAAGTATTCTGGGGTTTTGGTACTTTTATTGTTGTAGATAGCCCATAGTATAAGAAAATATTATTCAGCCTATCTCTTCATTGTGTTTGGGGCCCCCCCTGGACGAGTGAGCATAGGCATGTGCCTAGAATGCCTGTGCATAAATCTGGCCCTGCTTGTGGCGGCAAGTGACGTCACATATTAATTAGCATATTTATGACGTCTTGCATTGGGTTTGCATTCAGACAGGTTTTGGCACTTCAGATCTGTTCTAAACTGTTCTCTAAACTGTCACATATTTTATTATAACTGAATGCCCAATAAAGCTGTTCTCATTTACATATTTTCTGTTGTCATACATAAAACAAATGTAAATAGTGACTAAACACAAACCATTAATGCTACACGTTAACCAGTAGTCACTCTGACTATACTCCTTAAATCATGATTTATAATCCTGACAAAATCAACATCTGTGAGCGGATGTATGCAGTGATTTTGGCTATATTACGCTTTTGTCTCATGCAGTGCACTGCCTGTGTCTGAGTAACAAACTGTGTATATTAACAGACGAACTATGTTCATATTTAAAAGAACAAACAGTCAGTAAGCAACAGGTGCTGTTTTGTACTCGTTTACTGAGGAGTCTGCTGTGGTACGGCCAATTGACCGTTCACAGGAAGCTTGATTGACAGGCAATCTGACCAATCAGAACGCGTATATTATGTGCTGCTGCTGCTATCTGCCATCTTGACTGACAGCTACAGCCGGTCTCCTTACTAATACGTGTTAAAACGGGGTAAAAAAGATTGAATGAATTTAAACTTTTTCAATATAACTAAATATAAATATGTGCAGAGGGTTAAGCTGTGCTGTTGTTGGCTGCCACGGTAACAGCAATAAGCTAAGGTATTCCTTTAAAGTACTTGTTTTGCGTACCAGAAAACCTGTCACGTTTGGCTCGGAAAATATGTAAATGCGCATACCCAGCAACTGTATCCATTCTAGCCTTAACCACAAATCAGACAGGAGAGTAGATTAACTTTGGTGGACATAAACTTGAAAAATGGTGTGTTCCACGGTTGACATAAAATACTTTCTGATGTTTATTCATGTTCATTTCATGTAAATATGATAAGACGATCAGTTCACGTGTTTGAACAATTTATTGTTTGAATTTCTTTAAAAATGACACAATCTGAAAGCTGAGAGTCCTGAGGTCCCTGAAAGTCACTGGGTTTGTCAATATGTACCTTTTTATGGAAAAAAGTCATTCTGAAAGTTGCTAAATATAGTGCTTGTAGGAGCCAATGTGTTAATGTCTATGTATTTTGGGCTGTCACCACTTGGGGGCAGTATGTGCACATAGGGTTTTTAAGTCAGTGTTTCATTCACGTAGAGTTTCCAGGCTTGGTGTAGGGAACGTATACAGTTTTTACCACACTTTGGAAAGCAAAGGTGTCCACTAGGGATGGGCGATATCTTATCATTTGTGATATACCGGTAAAAATTCTCCTCACGATAAGAATTAGTCTTCCCGCGATAATAACGATAAAGTCTAGTTGTTGACATATTTCTGTTGGCAACAGTGCGGAGCGACATCGCGGAAGGCAGACGTGAAATTGAGGAGTATATCGCTTGATGATGAGCTCGAGCTCCTTTTACAATCTGTAACTGGTTTGGTCAGAGCTGTACAGTGCACAAAAATAATCAGTCTGAATAAATGTAGTACAGTAAAGCCCCTTTCACACAGAGATTCCGGAAAATACACGGGTAATGTGTTCCGGCATTTGTTCCCGGATCGTCAGATTTGCTGCATTCACACTGCCAGTGATTTTCCGGAATCTGTGCGTGCGTTCACACACAACCCGTAAAGATCCCGTAAAGACACGTGACCTTTCATGTGACGTGTATAATGCGCGCTCACACCATTTCACTAAACTGGAGAATGATTTCAGCTTCAGCGCGATAGTGAGGAGCTCCCTGATCGCTGCTTCATTCCAGTTTACATATTTTTCGTCGTGTGAACGTTGATCTGCCTTCAAAACCCCCGGTAAAACTGTCGAACGATAAAGTGCGTCATCACTACGACACACCCTTTACGGCATTGATCCGGCTTTTGTTCACACAGCGCTCGTTCCGGGACTGAACCCGGCAATGTTACTAGGTCCCAACCCGGAATTAATCCCGGGACGTGTTTGCGTTCACACAGAAGGCACTCCGGCAATTTTCTTGCAATTTTCCGGGACCAACGTGCAGTGTGAATGGGGCTTATGTGTGCGATACAGTTTTGCATGTGTATGAGCCTGTTTACAAACCTGTTGTCCAACAAAGATATCATTTATTGACATGCTTTTTCTTCAAATTAACTTAATAACATAGTCGAGTACCTCCAAGATGGCGCTGCTATGTTCGGCTGCCGTCCGGGCCGCTCCGCTAAGACTATGCTTTTATTTACTTTTTTACTTACTTTTGATTTCTATTTTTACACACATAACATCGGCACTGATCACCTATGACAAAAGTGCACTCTTGGACATTGGAAACCGCTTCACTAACCTGGTTCAGGACACTTTATCACCGAATCCATCGTGGCCTCTTGAGATTCTTCGGAACGCGGAGAACAAAGGACACAGGAGACGGAACAAAAAACACCGTGGAAAAAGCGCTGGGATTCGGAACAGATTGAGGAAAAGGGCTCACAGTCCTCCTTTACCGAGCCTTTTGCTCGCTAATGTCCAATCCTTGGATAATAAGATGGACGATCTTAGAGCCAGGATTAGTTTTCAACGGGACATAAGGGACTGTAACATCATCTGTTTGACTGAAACATGGCTCACGCCCTCGATTCCAGACATTGCTGTAACGCCGTCTGACAACTTCTCTGTTTTTACGGATGGACAGAACAGCGGAGGCTGGTAAATCCAAGGGTGGTGTGTGTGTTTCATGACTAACAAGAAATGGTGTGACCCCAGGAATATCTCCTCTCTGTCGCGTTCCTGCTCGCCTCATCTGGAACATCTATCCATTATTTGCCGCCCATTCTATCTACCCCGCGAGTTCTCCGCGGTCATCGCTACTGCCGTTTACATCCCTCCACAGGCAGACACGAGCTTGGCTTTGTCTAAACTTCACGATGTGATCAGCGGCTACATTAACCAACATCCTGACGCTGCCTTTATCATCGCGGGGGATTTTAACAAAGCCAACCTCAGGAAGGTCATGCCGAACTTTCACCAGCATGTATCCTGTCCAACCAGAGGACCGAATACACTGGATCACTGCTACTCTCAGTTTAAGAACGCCTACAAAGCCCGCTCTCTACCTGCTTTGGTAAGGCTGACCACGCCGCCATTTTCCTCACACCGGAATACAAACAAAGGCTCGCACAGGAACCCCCGGTGAAGAGGGAAGTGACGCGTTGGTCCTCCCACTCTGAAGCTATGCTGCAGTCGGCTCTTGATGACGTCGACTGGGACATGTTCCGGGCGAGCTCATCTGACGTCAGCGAGTTCACGGATGTGGCAGTGAGCTTTGTAAACACACTTACTGAACAAGCTACAGAAACAATAACTGTAAGGACTTTCCCTAATCAGAAACCGTGGGTGGACAGATCAGTCCGTGAAGCGGTTAACAAACGCACTGCCGCATACAACGAGGCTCTTTTGTCTGGGAATATGCGCGAATATAAAGCTTCGTGTTATGCTCTCAGACGAGCAGTAAGTGCCGCCAAACATCGCTACAAAGAGAGAATTGAGTCTCATTTTCAGCTCAATGACTCTCGACGCATGTGGCAGGGACTAAGGACCATCTGTGCCTTTGGAAACAAATCCTCCGCGGAGGTGAGAGCAGATCCGTCGCTGGCCGAGGATTTAAACACCTTCTACGGCCGCTTTGAAAGCAACGGAGGCATCGCGGCTCTGCCGAGCAGTGCGTCAGGAAGCAGCAGGCAGAGAAGCGAGAATCATGTGATCACCGTGACGGAGGACGAGGTTCGGAGGGCACTAAAGGGAGTGAACATCAGGAAAGCGGCTGGACCTGACGGGATCACAGGCCGGGTTCTGAGGTCCTGCGCTGATCAGCTTGCTGGTTTGTTCACTTCTATCTTCAATGAGTCCCTTGCTACCTCTGTAGTTCCCACCTCCTTTAAAAAATCCATCATCATCCCTGTGCCTAAGAACAGTAAACCCTCTTGCCTGAATGACTATCGTCCAGTGGCCCTCACATCTATAGTCATGAAGGTTTTTGAGAGACTTGTTAAGAGCCACATTAGCACCTCCATCCCTGTTACTTTGGACCCTCTTCAGTTTGCCTATCGCTCCAATAGATCAACTGATGATGCCATCTCACACATACTCCACTCCTCCCTCACACACATTGACAGCAGCAATGGGAACTATGCAAGACTGCTATTCATAGACTATAGCTCAGCTTTTAACACCATAGTCCCCACCAAGCTGACTAATAAACTCACAGGCCTCGGCCTAAACACCTCACTCTGCGACTGGATCCAAGACTTCCTCACCGCAGACCTCAAGTGGTGAAGGTAGGCCAGTACACCTCAAACTCCATCACCCTGAACGTAGGAGCCCCGCAGGGTTGTGTCCTGAGTCCCCTGCTCTACTCTCTCTACACACATGACTGTGTGTCCTCTCACAGATCCACATCTATTATCAAATTTGCTGATGATACTGTGGTTCTGGGCCTCATTTCTAACAATGATGAGACCGCATACTTGGATGAGGTGGAGAGACTAACATCATGGTGCCAGGACAACTGTCTCTCTCTGAACGTGAGCAAAACCAAAGAGCTGATTGTGGACTTCAGAAAGAGACACCTGCTGCCCTACACTCCTCTTGTGATCAGCGGGACCCCTGTGGAGAGAGTAAGCAGCTTCAAGTACCTCGGCGTAAACATCTCCGAGGACCTGACTTGGACTGCACACATCCAAACACAGGTCAAGAAAGCCAGGCAAAGACTGTACCATCTGCGACAGCTGAGAAAATTCAGGGTCTCACCAACAATCCTGAAAACTTTCTATGCAGGGACCATAGAAAGTGTTTTGTCTCAGTGCATCTCAGTGTGGTATGGAAACAGCTCCAGCCAAGACTGCAAAGCCTTGCAGAGAGTTGTGCGCTTAGCTGAGCGTATCTCTGGGTCGGCTCCCCCTCTCTGCAGGACATCTACATCAAACGATGCAGAGGCAGAGCTGACAAAATCATCAAAGATTCAAATCACCCTGGTAACTGTCTTTTCACTAGGCTGCCATCTGGTAAGCGCTTCCGCTGCCTGATGGCAAAAACAGAGAGACTCAGGAGGAGTTTCTTCCCCACGGCCATCAGGCTCCTGAACTCAAAGTCAGCCTCTTAAAAACATCATCTGACTTACTTCACTTCAAATCACTAATCACACACTCATTATTACTCTCTACCTCATAACTACCTCATAACTGTCATTTGCTCATTTGCACACTTGCACACTTGCACACTACACGTTCTGTATCTTGTAAATCATATCTTATTTTCATATTTATTTTATTTTTTGTGATTGGCTGCTTCATGTCAACCATGTATAACCTGTTGCACATTCCTCTCTGTACAGTCATGCTTATATTAATATTTAATTCTACAGCTTACTGTCATGCACATTCTTTTACATTTTATATTTTATTCTTTATATCTTATTTTTCATTCTTCTTATCTTATGTTTACTTCCCTTGTGTTGTTTTTTCAATATTTGCACTGTCCATGGAGCGGACCCGACTCTCATTTCACTGCTGGTTATACAGTCTCTGTATAGTCGTGTATGTGACAAATAAAACTTGAAATTAACTTAACATAGTCGAGTGTTTGAAAAACTTATTTTTGTGACCAGACGCGGTTTCATATTACAGAATGATAGTATTATATACAGTGATAAAGGCTATGTCGATTAGCATTACATTATAAATATACTATCCTTATAAAAATACCCAGGATTGAAGAACACAGATAAACCATATATTTTGTGCAATCGTATGTTTATTGTCTTCATGTTTCACCAGTTAAAATTTCTCTTATCTCCGTTGTGCGTTTTATTCAGTGATCACTGTATACCTTCATGGAGCGTCATCAGTAGTATTACTTCTGCTATGGATATGGTGAAGTTTCTGCGCAAGAGCGCCCTCCGGCGTCCAGTATGAATTAAACACTCATTACATTATGTGTTTACTCAGTAATGCTCACAACACACTATCTGGGGTAAAAATAGGAAAGATAATACTTTTCTCTAAAGAAACAGGATTCCCTGAATTATCGTCATTGATATCGTTATCGCAATAAATACCAGAAATATTGTGATATATTTTTAAACCCATATCGCCCATCCCTAGTGTCCACCATTCATCATTGCAAGTATGTATTTCCATTATGTTCAGTAAAGTAATCTTAGACTGAAATTGACATGAAGACTGGACACTGGATGTGTGTGTAAAGCGTGCGTTGCTATTCCAAGCCTTCGGCAGTTAGCTGCTGGTACAGTGCTGAAGTCTGTAGTCTATTTACTATTGATATTTAGTCTTCGTTATTGATAAAGTTGTACTTCTAATGAATTGTAAGAGTTATTCATAGTTATAGAGATTATTTTTCTTACAGTAACTATGGTAACAAGGTTGATGAATGCAGTCAAGACTGTAAGGTTTGTGTAAAAATTGATTATTTTCCCATCATGGTGTAGAAAAGAGCCCAAATGATGTCACAATTTTAAGAAATACCGATTTATTAAAATGAGAAATTGAGTGAAATGTAGGACACAGCTAATGCTAAAAATTCTTTATTTAAAATCATTTTAAGCCGCGGTCAATCCAGCTTTTGACCATGTGAAACTTCAACAGACACTGAAACTAGTGCTGCACGATAAATCGACATGAAATCGCAATCATGATTAGGCAGAAGCTGTGATTTTCATGCATATCTCTCAGTGAAGCACGGTTCTGTGATCAGTAGTAAATCTCCATCCAAAGGCCAGAGAAACTCCAAATACGCCCCGCAGAAGAAACCCAGGAAATGCTGCAGCTGAATAAACAGAAGATAACTGTTTTCATTGATTCAATGTGACTGATAAACACACGACTACGACAATATATGGTTTATCGGAGTTCGTATTATAATTGTAATTTTCATCATAATATCTGAGTACATCTATAATGCAATGCTAATCGACATAGCCTTTATCACTGCTTACAATCCTATGAAATATGTTGCGTGCCTTATTTTGTGTAAGAAGCCACATTAACTCAGAAGGTTTTATTTTAAACACTCGACTGATGTTATGAAGTGAGTATCGAGCAAATCGGGCTTAAAATCATCTAGTGTGTGGCCAGCCTTAGTTACCTTGCCCATTTGTCTCAGGTAGGGCTGCACGATTATGACAAAAATCATAATTGTTGATTATTCCCTCGGAATTGTGATTTAATAACGATTACTTTGAACAGATTTATGCCATTGTTTGAAGCTGCATGCCATATTTTTATATAAAATATAAAAATAAAGGCTGAAAACACTCTTCCTGAACCTTTATTGCTTTTCTATAGCATTGAGCCTCAAATGTCAACTATACATTGGTTTGGTTTCTTCTTTAAACAAAAAGGTAAAATTATGCATGGTATAATAATGTTATACTAAAACTAAAAGAAAAAATGGTTTACTAAATCTATATATTTAATTTACAATTAAACAGACTACATTTCAAATTATAGTAATATTTTACTGTACAATTGATATTATCAGGGCTCCAGACTAACATTTGAGAGACATTTAATAGGAATATTACAAGTTTTGTCTCTTAGAAATGCACATTGGACAGGAGCTTGAGTTGGGATGCAGATGTACATTTATTTACGTTTAACAAAAACAGTACCATCTTTTATACATTTGTAGATTATAACCAAAAGTACAACACCTCGTTACCATGGTAAAAAGTAGCCTAACTATATGGTTTCTATGGTGTTTGCTTTGAAAAACAGTAGCCTAAAGACATTCAGTCAATTACAAAGCTCTAAGCTTGTGCTGCGCTGTTTTCTTTTGAGGCGAGCGGATAAAAGGTCAATGTGGCACGCAGTTCAAACGAGTACCGCTATTTTGTTATGCTTTTGACAAGTTTGGCGTTTAACACATCACAAGCAACGTTTCTCAAAAAACGTTGCCCAGCAAAATTGCTCAAAAAGTTGTCCCGTGTATTATCAGCCTTTGAGTTTGTTAAACCCAGCAGTGTAAACACCTTTTAAGCACACAGAATAATGCAAATGGACATTTTTAATTGTTTATTTATTTTTGTAATCATGGCTTTGAATGGTTATGCAATCGTGGCTTCCATAATCGTAATCACGATTAGAAATTTGATTAATTGTTCAGCCCTAGTCTCAGGTGAAATAGGAACTTGAATAAACAATGAACAACTCTGTATTTATATTTAGCTGCCGTTGTTGCTTTTAGTTTCAAACTATGAAAAACACAATTTTGACACTAATGTAATATTAACATTAAAATTATATTCCTACAGTGAAATATATTGTTAAACAAATATTTAATAGTTCTCATTACAGAAACACTACACTACATAAGCCTGTAACGTTTTAAAATTAATCATTGGAAGATCAATGTATCTCATTCATGCAAAGTGCCAGGGACAAATAATTATTTTATAAAAATGCACCAAAATAATGGTAATTTTTTGAACAGTTGCCTGTTTTCTGCTATTACATCAGGGCTCACTTTTATGGCCTTTCAATTCATATTCTTATCTTTGAATTATTTTGGTGTATTGAAAATAAAACATTTCTGGGTGGAGGCGGTGGTTTTCCTGGGGGGCCCCCGGATGTTTGGGGCACGGGTCTTTTCCACGCCTGCTTCATGCCTTGCGGGATGGGGCTGTTGTGCCCCACACACACTATTAAACATGTACATGGAGGAACCTTATGAACACAAGCGCGCTCACACACACAGGTGTACACTCAAGCAGTCACATTGGTGTAAAAACAGGTGCTCACAGACACGCTTTGTCTTGATCTGCTGTTGCTTCAAAACTTATTTTGTAATATTAGTTATGTGTGCTGCTCAATAACATTTAACATTTAGAATTTATTGTGATTCATACAGATGTTGGTTGTTGCTGCAGTCTCTATGATGTTGTGTCTTCGGTTGTTTTCTCTTTTTGTCAGCAGGTATCGAAGCAAATTGTCTTTTTTTTTCTCTTTTTTCACACTTGTCATAGTGTGGTTAAATAAAAGGGTATATAAAATTAAATTTAATTAATTTAAAAAAATCTATATATAAAAAAAAAGGCTGTGAATGATGATAATATAGCTACACGTACATACTGTCATGTGTTATCTGTGTTACTGACAGGCCGGGAAAAAAATAAAAATAAAAAATAAAACATTTCTCTTTCATTTCAGACCCTAAAGAAGAGAACAAGGAGAGTGAAATAGAGGAGAAACATCATGTCAAACCTGAAGAGAAACCTCTGAGTCCCTCTAAAACTATTTTTTTAAAGAAAAGAAGAGCTGAGAAATCTTCCACCTGCCTTCAGTGTGGAGAGAGTTTCCCATACGAACAAAGCCTTGAGATTCACATGAGAGTTCATACTGGAGAGAAACCGTACACATGTGATCAATGCGGCAAAACATTTCTTGTGTCATCAGCCCTGAAGACACACCTGACCGTTCATACGAAGGAGAAGCCACATTCCTGTTCTTTATGTGGAAAGAGTTTTTCACTGCTGCAAAGTTTAAAATTACATCAGAAAACACATACTGGTGTGAGAGATTATATGTGCTTTGAGTGTGGGAAGACTTTTACTTGGGAAAAACATTTAAAACGGCACCAGAAGATCCACACTGGAGAGAAACCTTACAAGTGTTCACACTGTAACAAGAGATTCAGTTGGTTAGCACATCTGAAAAGACATGAGCAGATCCACACCAGAGAGAAAACACACAAGTGTGATGTGTGCGGGAAGAGCTTTGGACGCAAAAAACATGTTAGAGTCCATATGAAGATCCACATGAGAGAAAAGCCATACGCATGTGATCAATGTGGAAAGAGTTTCACTCAATCATCAACCCTTAAAGGACACATGAGGATCCACACTGGAGAAAAGCCGTACACATGTCATCAATGCGGAAAGAGTTTCTCATTAAAAAACCGTCTTGATGTTCACATGAGAATCCACACCGGAGAAAAGCCGCACGCATGTCATCAATGTGGCAAAACATTTCTTAGGGCATCAGCCCTGAAGAAACACCTGACAGTTCATATGAAGGAGAAGCCACACTCATGTTCTTTATGTGGAAAGAGTTTTTCACTGCTGCAAAGTTTAAAATTACATCAGAAATTACACAACACTGTGAGAGATCATGTGTGCTTTGAGTGTGGGAAGACTTTTACTTTGGTAAACCATTTAAAACAGCACCAGATGATCCACACTGGAGAGAAACCTTACAAGTGTTCACACTGTGACAAGACATTCACTCAGTCAGCCCATCTGAAAAGACATGAGCAGATCCACACTGGAGAGAAGCCACACATGTGTGATCAGTGCGGAAAGAGTTTCTCATTAAAAAACTATCTTGATGTTCACATGAGAATCCACACTGGAGAAAAGCCATATGCATGTGATCAATGCGACAAAACATTTCTTGTGTCAAGAGCCCTGAAGAAACACCTGGCAGTTCATACGGGGGAGAAGCCATATTCATGTTCCTTATGTGGAAAGAGTTTTCCAGTGGAGGAAAGTTTAAAATCGCATCAGAAAACACATACTGGTGTGAGAGCACATGTGTGCTTTAAGTGTGGAAAGACTTTTACTTTAGCAAGCTATTTAAAACTGCACCTGCGGATCCACACTGGAGAGCAACCTTACAAGTGTTCACACTGTGACAAGAGATTCAGTCAGTCATCAAATCTGAAAACACATGAGAGGATTCACACTGGAGAGAAAACACACACGTGTGATCAGTGTGGGAAGAGTTTCGCTTTTAAAAGTTGTCTGAACACATGAAGATCCATGCAGTAAAGAAACTGAGCAATAAAGTCTCTTCTGTGTAAGTTAGTTTCCTAACAGCCACAATTAGTGACAGGACATTGTGTTGGTTGCTTGGAAAGTATCTCATTATGAGAAAATGTTATTATGAGATACTAAGTCATAATTATTAGAAAGAGTCTCTTTCTCTTTATAATGACTTACATATTGATATGTTTGTAACACTATAATAACTTTCATTAATAAATCATTAATAAACATTATGTAATGCTTAACGGAAGATTACTTCATATTTACATATCTAGAAACGTGAAATAATGTGCTTGTTAATTGTTTGATTAACGATTCGATTCTGCATTCTTTAAGTGCATTCACAGGATTATTTAAATGCTTAGTCAGGAGGCAAATTACACAGCAGCCTTTATGGTTAGAGAAAAAATAAATCACTTTTGTCCATTGTTAGATGCTAGTTTAATGATGCTATGGCATGACATGGCAAATGTAGAAATTTATGTAAGCCAAGATTTTAAAAAAGAGCTTTTGTATTTAAAAAAAAAAAGGATTATGTACATATATGCTTACATTTTGTCACACCAGGTGTAATAAATTATATGATTTTAACAGTTTCCTTCGTATATTTGGTTCATTGTTTAAACACATTTATCATTCAATGGGAACTGTGCATATGCTTTAGACATTTACTTTCTTGCTCCGTCCATGCAATAAATGCAGTCTTCGACTGCTCTGGTAATGTCAACGGTATAACCGAGAGCCATTGAAAAACTACAGAAAACTAAAACTACTTCATATGAAGGTAAATTAATGCCTAAAAGATTTGCATGTGAAGGGTAAGAGTTGTGCAAGTATACATATGATTGCAAACGTAAATTAAATTTGCATGCACAAGAAACGATTTGTAAAGGTGCAAATCGAGATTCAAGTGCAAGAAAAAAAGATTTGCAGCATTTTACTTTTTTTGCAAGTGTAATTCATGTATTGTGAAACTGCAGCTTCATGCTAACGCAAAATAAATATGATCTGTATTCTTCTGACCTACGTTTTTTCTGCGCTTACACTTTTGGCACGTTTTTTGCACTGAAACGCGGCCAAAAGCCTTGCAAGTCTGCAAAAGGCAATTTGCAAGCTAAAACAGTGGTGTTGAGAACTGCAAAACAGATTCACTCTGAAGAATATGTCTCTGTGTGTAAAATAAAGCTGTTGCAAAGGTGTAAACAACATTTTGCGTACGCAGGGCATAACTTTTCCTGAAATAATCCGATATGTACAGCTCCGTCTTTCTTTTCTCTGCGCTTGCAGTTTTGGCACGATTCTCTCACTAACTGAGTTTTGCAAGCGCGAGTGGGAAGGCGGGACTTATTTCTTGTAACCAATCAAACGAGATTCTAGTTCACTCTTTGTTTTCTATTATCTGATTGGCTCAATAACGCGCCAGGACTACGTCACTTGTGTCATTTCGGCTCAGCATCATCCTCGCGGCAGTAGGAATGGTACTTTAATACACTGCACAAACAGACAAATATAGAGACTTAATATAGATACACGATCATTTAACCATGTTTTATGGTTTATTGATTACCACTGGCTTAACTGTAGTAAAACCATAAGGGCTGGTATAGCATTTATGTAGAAATGTAGATTACATATAGTCATTCAGCAGAGGCTTTTATCCAAAGCAATTTATGAAAAAGGACAATAGAAGCAATCAAAACCAACAACAGAGCAACAACATGCAAGTGTTATGACAAGTCTCGGCCTAATGCAGTACACGTTTTTTTTTTTTTTAAACGAGTAGATAGAATAGTAGCTAGTGTTAGTTTAAAAGCTAGCAGTTAGAGAATAAATATGCAATTAATAGAGGGGGAAGTGTGTATTTTTTATATATCTTTTAAATAAAAAGACATAAAATAGAATTAGAACTGAGAGTGTTAGAGTTAGAGGGTCAAATAAAAATGGAAGAGATGTGTTTCATGATGTTTATGATGTGTAGATCATATATATCTGCTTACACCACTGAACTGACGCCTCATTCAGTAATTTAAACCTAATACCAAGTTATGTCTCGGAATCATGCAGTGCTCTTCCCAACAATACCTAAAACAATACTTTAATACTTTAAAATGGATTCTCTGGGGGTACTGAAGTTGGGGGCATATTTTTCCAGATGCAGAAATCCCACTATATGTATGAAAATTTACTCACTGGACTTTGCTAACCTGTTTACCCTCTCCCCCATTTCCAGCCCTGATTTTACTTACTCAATTTTGAAGCTTTCATATCTCATCATACATGTAGTACTACTGTAGTAGTGTAAATGCTACTCTGATTACTTTTCAGGAGCAGGCTCAACATTTGCCCCAAGATGGCGCCGAGGATGGCAGCCGTGTTGCGAGCTCCGATAAAACTTTGCAGGTTTTCGTATGTTTTGTTCGTTTTTTTGTTGTTTTACGTGTTAGATGTTGTTAGTATAACTGTCTACGATAGAGACACGCTTTTAAATATCGGTTCTTTCGTCTCGCAACGCAAACCGGACTTTGAGTTCCTGAACGCCGGTGGATTGTTTACAGACACCGCATCAGAGCCCTTTGTCTGGAACGCACGACCACGACGGAAGAAACGTAGCCGGAAAAGAGGGAAGAGAGCTGGCGTTCTCGTCAGACTGAGACGCCGTGCCTTTCGACCTCCTCTCCCAACCATTTTGCTGGCTAACGTTCAGTCACTGGATAACAAACTCTGTGAACTGCGTGCGCGCATCTCATACCAACGAGAAACAAGGGAATGCTGCGTTATTTGCCTCACAGAAACCTGGATGTCTGCTATGGTTCCAGACTCAGCCATCGAGCTTACGGGCTTCTCCGTGCACCGCTCGGACAGAACGAAAGAGCTCACAGGGAAAAGCAAAGGTGGGGGCGTTTGTTTCTATATCAACAACTCGTGGTGTGATGAAAGGAATATACACTCTATTAAATCCTTCTGCTCCCCTGATCTGGAATTTCATATGCTTCTGTGTCGACCATTCTGGCTACCGAGGGAATTTACAGCGATCATAATCACAGCTGTATACATCCCCCCTCAAGCCAACACAGACCAGGCACTCAGGGAACTGTACGGGAATATAAGCGAGCAGGAAACCGCGTACCCAGATGCAGCGTTTGTTATTACGGGGGACTTTAATAAAGCCAACTTCAGAACAATAGCTCCAAAATACTTTCAACACATCACCATCAACACGCGTGGTGATCGTGTACTGGACCATTGCTACTCCCCCTTCCGGGACGCTTACAAATCCCTCCCCCGCTCACCTCTCGGCAAATCGGATCACTCCTCCGTTCTGCTTCTGCCTGCTTATAGGCAGAAACTGAAACGTGAAGCACCCGCCCTCAGGACAATTCAATGCTGGTCGGACCAATCGGACGCTATACTACAGGACTGTTTTGATCACGTGGACTGGGACATGTTCCGGGCAGCGTCTGATGACGACATAGAAGCGTACTCAGATTCTGTAACGTGTTTCATCAGGAAGTGTGTAGAGGACGTTGTGCCGACCAAAACAATACGCATCTACCCCAACCAAAAACCATGGATTAACAGCGATGTTCGATCAGCCTTGTCAGCGCGGACATCTGCCTTTAAATCCGGAAACACTGACGATCGGAAACAAGCCAGTTACGATCTCAGGAGATCCATCAAAGCAGCCAAACGACAATATAAAAACAAAGTTGAAGAACAATTCAACAACAACAACCCAAGAAGCATGTGGCAGGGCATCAACAATATCACAGGTTTTAAAGGGAATAAACCAGCTACTGTGAACATTGCGGCCTCTCTACCGGATGAGCTGAATACCTTTTATGCTCGTTTCGAGGCTCATAACACCGCCCACACAGAGAGCGCTCCTGCGGCTGCTGCAGAAGAGGTGAGTCCACTATCCCTTTCTGTCGCGGATGTAACACGATCTTTCAAACGGGTGAACATCCGCAAAGCTGTGGGCCCGGATGGCATCCCAGGCCGTGTGCTCAAAGCATGCGCTTACCAACTAGCTGGGGTTTTTACAGACATCTTCAATCTGTCCCTCTCTCTGTCTGTGGTTCCCTCATGCTTCAAAAAATCCACCATTGTGCCCATACCTAAGAAAAATAAAATCACATGCTTGAATGACTGGAGGCCCGTTGCTCTGACACCCATCTTCAGCAAGTGTTTTGAGAAGCTCATCAGAGACCACATCTGCTCTGTGCTGCCTGCCTCACTGGACCCACTACAATTTGCATACCGCAGAAACCGTTCCACAGATGACGCTATTGCCTTCACCCTGCACACTGCTCTCTCCCACCTGGAAAATAAGAACACCTATGTAAGGATGCTGTTCGTGGATTATAGTTCAGCATTCAACACCATAGTGCCTGCCACACTGGTCGAGAAGCTCCAGACTCTGGGACTGAACAGATCTCTGTGCAGCTGGATCCTGGACTTCCTGACAGGCAGAAGTCAGGTGGTCAGAATGGGCAACAACACGTCATCTCCACTGACCCTCAACACTGGTGCTCCGCAGGGCTGCGTTCTCAGCCCACTCCTGTACTCCCTGTACACACACGACTGTACAGCTACACACAGCTCCAACGTCATCGTCAAATTTGCTGATGACACAACGGTGATAGGCCTGATCACCGACAACGATGAGACGGCCTACAGAGAGGAGGTGAGTACCCTGACTAAATGGTGCCAGGAGAACCACCTCTCACTCAACATCGACAAGACCAAGGAGCTGGTGGTGGATTTCAGGAGACAGAGCAGAGAACACACACCCATCTCCATCGACAAGACACCTGTGGAGCGGGTAAACAGCTTTAAGTTCCTCTGCGTTCACATCACCGAGGATCTCACATGGTCCACTCACACAGATGCAGTGCTGAAGAAGGCACATCAGCGCCTCTTCTTCCTGAGACGGCTGAGGAAGTTTGGAATGAGCCCCAGCATCCTCAGATCCTTCTACACCTGCACTGTGGAGAGCATCCTGACCGGCTGCATCACCGCCTGGTTTGGAAACAGCACCGCTGGCAACCGCAAAGCTCTGCAAAGGGTCGTGCGAACTGCCCGCCACATTGTTGGAGGTGAGCTTCCCTCCCTCCAGGACATCTACACCAGGCGGTGTATAAGGAAAGCCAGGAGGATCATCAAGGACTCCAGCCATCCATCCCACAGACTGTTCTCTCTGCTGCCCTCAGGGAGACGTCTCTGCAGCATCCGATCCCGCACTAGCCGACTGAAGGACAGCTTTTTCCCTCAGGCTATCAGGCTAATGAACAGTCGGAACTAATTCACCCTACATCACACTCCCACTCACACATCATGCCATGCACTGCACTTTATCGCCGTTCTACTGGAATACACGCACACACTGCAATAATACAACCTATCTGCTATCACTGGATACCATACAATGCACATCCACGACATTGCATATGTATAATCTGTTGCACCTTGCACAACTATCTATTGCACAATTACTCTGTTGTAAATCTATAATCTGTTGCACCTTAACATATTACTATGTACAGATGTGTACATAATGATGATCAAGATGTGTACATAGTGTATTGGTAACCAAGACTGTCTTTATAGTATACTGTGTGTATTGAGTATGTGTATTTTGCACATTGTCTTCTGTACAGTCTGTAAATATGTACTGTCTATATGTAAATTGTTTTGTCTTTTTGCACTGTCTGGAGCACGCTCTCAAGAATTTCACTCACCAAGGCACTCGTGCTGTGGTGATGTGACAATAAAAGTGATTTGATTTGATTTGAACAAGACTGACTGCAAAGTGCCTTAAAAAACTTGCTGGATTGAAGCACGGCACACTTCCACTGGTACTCCCACTCAGCCAAGGCTTATAAGAACAGGTTCTAATGGACCTGCTGGTGCTTTACATACAGGAAACAATGCAATTTGTGGAACATCAAGTGTCTCTGCTGAAAAAACTACAAATAAGCCTTCCCCAACTGTCAACAATGAAATGCAAAGGTTAGCTCTTAATGGAATAGTTTAACAAAGCATGACATTTCTTCATTATTTACTCACCCTCATGTTTGACTTTCTTCTGTGGAACACCAAATAAGAGATATTTAAGGTTATTTAAAAAAATCCAGTCACCATCTTCATTAACTACATGAACAAAAAAAGTTGAGACCATTCAGCTAAATACTTTTTTTTTGTTTTGCAGAAGAAAGACTGACATGAGTAAATAATTAGTGAATTTTCAGTTTTGGCTGAGTGCTTTAATGTTAAAAAAAACAGGGTCTCCAACCATGCTCCTGGAAAGCAACTGTCCAGCAGGGGTCAGCTCCACTCCTAATCAAACACACCTGTACCAATTAATCAAGTGGTCCTGGGTTACTTTAAAATTACAGACAGGTGTGGTGGAATTAAATTATGCACGAAGGTAGCTGTCCAGGAATAGGGTTGGAAATCCTCTCTATAAAAATACATTACTTATTAAAAAGGTTGTATTGTTTATGTTTTTTGCTTTATCTCACTGTACACAAGTGTTAAAATTTTAATAAGCTGATTTTTTTTTTGACAGCTCATTCCCTGGTCTGTCTTTTAAAAAGAAAGGTAAACGTCGTTTTCAGGAAACAAAATCAACACGGAAGGTCTCCATCCAATTCTTTCTGCTCCCAGAGCATAGTGACTGAACTCCGAAGGGGGCAGAAGAACTTAGACTGCTTCAGGCAGGCCTTGGGCGAAGAGTTTTTATTGCCAGAAAATTGTGGCCACGAAGAGGTAGTGTACCTAGTTGTGTAAATTCACTTTGTTTTCACTGATCTGTTTTAGCGGTTTTAAGACGAATTCCTTATCCTTCCTTTTGATTCACTTCCGCTTCCGGCTTCGCTACTGTTCGGACGCTCTTGCTTATTGCTCTGCGCTTTGCTCCCTATTTTTGTTTTTTTCTAAGATCTCTCTAAGATTTTAACTTCAGCAGATCAGCACAGTGCTCAAACAACAAATTTTTTTGGAAAAAGAGTACTCTTTGCCTCCCACTGCCAGCCGTTTACATTCCGGAGACAGAAAAATACAGCTGTCTACATTCAAACAGACGAGAGAAAATGCCTCTAGTGGAATCTACTTGCTGCATGAACTGCCACAAGCTTCTACAAAGGATTGCGGTTCTTGAAACAAAGTTTCTTGCTGGACTTCCAAAACAGACGGAACATACAGCAGATGGTCACCACGGACCCCCTCAGCATACAGCCGGTGAGTCCTGTGAATCTAGTGAATCTCAACAGTTTATACCATGTGTAGAGGAACAAGCCGAAACTGATCGACGGACTAGTCGATGGCACAAACAGGGAGCGAGACCCAAAGGCTCTCGAGACATCAGATTGTCACGAGTATCTCGTATTGCTGCTGTAGCATCCTCTACCCCAGATACTGCTATGACAAGACTTGTAAACACTGGTATTCTACAACCCCCTATACATCTTGAAAACAGATTTGAAGCATTGATGAATGTGGATGAGGAATCCCAAAATGTGACAAAACTTGGATCGAATCAGCCAGCAGCTAACATTGCTACTAACCGGCGCTCAATGTCGAGCAGACAGCGGCATTCAGCTCAGAGTGCAGCCGAGCCCAGGACTCTGATAGTGGGTGACTCTATTATTAGAAACATCAGTAGCAGGACTACAACTAACTGCTGCTTTACTCAAGCAACCGTCTCTGATGTGAACAAGGAACTTCAGAACATTGTGATGAAGCACAAGACTGCAAATCGAGTCATCATCCATGTGGGGAAGAATGATATTCGGAAAGGGCAGTCAGAAATGCTTAAGCAAGATTTCAGTGAACTCTTTGAAACACTTCAAAGACTTGAAGTTCAGTCGTTCATCAGTGGACCACTCCCAGCAAGGGGAACTAACGTTTTCACGGTTGCTTGGGCTGAATACATGGCTACAAAGAACCTGCAGTACAAAAGGAGTCAACTTCATCGACAACTTCAATATTTTCTGGGGCCACAGACAACTGTTTAAACTGGATGGCCTCCACCCAAACAAACTTGGTACAAGAGTGCTAAAGGACAATTTATTTTTCCCCCTCCGTCATCCTTCGGTGGTGTGTGACAATGGTTGAAGAATCCCACAAGGACACTGATAACGCCACGCAGCCAAAACAAGCATTGCTCATGGACATCCCGGCTGAGCCCCGCCCACAGAGCTCATCACATGCAGACTGTGACGTATTACAACAGCTCCAAGACTCAACACCCAAGGACGACTTTCTGGAAAACAGCCTGGGAAGCCAGGACAACACATCACAGTCACCGGAAACACCAGAGCTACAGCCCCGCTCAGCAGACACACTATCCCTCTCTCCAGCATCTCCACTTCTAAGCTTTTCACAGAAAATGGAGGAACTGGTGTATGCTGGGACCAAACTCTCTGCAAGCCCCCAGATATCAACAAAAAAACGGCGGGCCCCCCAACCACCAAAGACTGCAGGCCCAGCTCTCCCTCCTCCTGTGAGAGCTCTCCGACCGCTGCCACAACGCCAGGGCCCAAACCCTCCTCCATCGGCTGTAGGTGAACCAAAAACAACTGATAACAGCTCTCAGTGATATGTGTCGGGTCCCCGCTTTATTAACAGCAACATTCACAAATGTTTACAAAACAAGCGGGAACCCAGTATGCCTGTAGCCTTCTCTATTTCTGTTTTATCATGTGATAGAAAGTCTAAGGCCTTCCCAAGCCGTATGGCTGACCCATCTAATCTGCGGCCTGTAATGCATCAATCTAAGATTGCTGTAGAGACAAAATGTAATTCCATCAAGTTAGCATTTTTAAACATTCGCTCTCTAAAAAATAAATAATTTGTGATCAATGATTTAATAACCACAAACAACCTGGATTTTATGTTTCTAAATGAAACATGGCTTGAAGACAGCTGCAGTGCAACAGTCCTAAATGAAACAGCCCCTCCTAACTTTAATTTTATAAGTGTCTGCAGGACTGTTAGGAGAGGTGGAGGTGTTGCTGCTCTATTTAAAGATGTTTATCAATGCAAGCAAGTGTCATTTGGTCAGTACTTGTCTTTTGAATATCTAGGTATTGTGCTGAAAGGTGCCCCACGCATTCTGTTTATCATTATTTACAGGCCTCCAAAATACTCTCCAGCCTTTGTTGAAGAGTTCACAGAACTGTTATCAATGGTTTCCTCAGAGTTTGACTGTTTTGCTATTGCAGGGGATTTTAATATTCATATAGATAATGCTGAAATCAAAACTACAAAAGAAATTATAACTGTTTAAACACTTTTGACCTGATTCAGCATGTGCATGGACCAACACACAATCGTGGACACACTCTAGATTTACTCATCAGTAGAGGTCTAAACATTTCATCCATTGTTATTAAGGATGTAGCACTGTCTGATCACTTCTGTATTTTCTTTGATGTACTGATCTCTGTCACCACTGAATCTAGATCTGTCTCTGTCAGAAAGAGATGCATTAATGAGAACACTAGTGTGCTATTTATGGAGGCTATATCTTCAACACCACACATTTCTGCAGACTCTGTTGATCTTCTCCTGGATTCATTTAACTCAAAAGTTAAGAATGTTATTGATGATATAGCTCCGATAAAGGTCAGCAAGAAGACAGACAGACAGAAATCAGTTTGGAGAAAATCAACAGCAGTTCAGAATATGAAAAGGCAATGCAGAAAAGCTGAGCGGATGTGGCGGAAGACGAAACTTGAAATTCACTATAGCATCTATAAAGACAGCCTTCATGCTTTCAATGTGGAACTAGCCACAGCTAGACAGACCTTCTTCTCAAACCTTATAAACAGTAACTTAAACAACACTCGTACTCTTTTTGCTACTGTTGAGAGACTGACAAACCCCCCAAGTCAGATTCCTAGTGAAATGCTCTCCGACAGCAAATGCAATGAGTTTGCTTCCTTCTTTTCAGAGAAGATCAGTAATATCAGAAAGGAGATTGGCACATCTTCCTGTAATACAGAGGTCACACAGATTCGACCGCAATCTCAAAAAGAAGTGACTATGTCTGTTTTTGAAACAATTGATAGCAAAATTTTGGAAGAAATAGTACAGCATCTTAAATTTTCAACCTTCTATCTCGACACACTTCCTACATCTTTTTTCAAAAGTGTGCTTAACAGTTTGGAAGTAGATCTCTTAGAAGTGGTGAACACCTCACTTCTTTCTGGGACTTTTCCAAACTCCCTGAAAACTGCAGTTGTTAAGCCCCTTCTGAAAAAGCGCAATCTTGATAGCACCATGTTAAGCAACTATAGACCAATATCAAATCTTCCTTTCATAGGTAAGATTATTGAAAAGATAGTTTTTAATCAGCTGAACAACTACTTAAACTCAAATGGATACCTGGATAATTTTCAATCTGGTTTCCGTGTGCATCACAGCACTCATTAAGATAATAAATGATATTCGCTTTAATTCTGATTCTGGCAAAATATCAGTGCTGGTACTGCTAGATGTTAGTGCTGCGTTTGACACTGTCGATCATAACATACTTCTAGAGAGACTGGAAAACTGGGTCGGGCTTTCTGGGTTGGCACTCAAATGGTTCAGGTCATACTTAGAAGGGAGAGGTTATTATGTGAGTATAGGAGAGCATAAGTCTAAGTGGACGTCCATGACATGCGGAGTCCCACAAGGCTCAATTCTTGCACCGCTCTTGTTTAGCCTGTATATGCTCCCACTAAGTCAGATAATGAGGAAAAACCAAATTGCCTATCACAGCTATGCTGATGATACCCAGATCTACCTGGCCTTATCTCCAAATGACTATAGCCCCATTGACTCCCTCTGCCAATGCATTGATAAAATTAACAGTTGGAAGTGCCAAAACTTTCTTCAGTTAAACAAGGAGAACACTGAAGTCATTGCATTTGGAAACAAAGATGAAGTTCTCAAGGTGAATGCATACCTTGACTCTAGGGTTCAAACAACTAAAAATCAAGTCAGAAATCTAGGGGTGATTCTGGAGACAGACCTTAGCTTCAGTAGTCATGTCAAAGCAGTAACTAAATCAGCATATTATCATCTCAAAAACATTGCAAGAATTAGATGTTTTGTTTCCAGTCACGACTTGGAGAAACTTGTTCATGCCTTTATCACCAGCAGGGTGGATTATTGTAATGGTCTCCTCACCGGCCTTCCAAAGAAGACCATTAGACAGCTGCAGCTCATCCAGAACGCTGCTGACAGGATTCTGACTAGAACCAGAAAATCTGAGCATATCACACCAGTCCTCAGGTCCTTACACTGGCTTCCAGTTACATTTAGGATTGATTTTAAAGTACTTTTACTCGTTTATAAGTCACTCAATAGCCTATGACCTAAATACATTGCAGATATGCTCACTGAATATAAACCTAACAGACCACTCTGATCATTAGGATCGAGTCAGTTAGAAATACCAAGGGTTCACACAAAACAAGAGGAGTCCGCTTTTAGCTATTATGCCGCCCGCAGCTGGAACCAGCTTCCAGAAGAGATTAGATGTGCTAAAACATTAGGCACATTTAAATCCAGACTGAAAACTCATCTGTTTAGCTGTGCATTTGTTGAATGAACACTGTGCTACGTCCGAACTGACTGCACTGTATTTTATGTATAATCATTTTCTATTTAACTGTTTTAAATTTCATTTTAATTTCAATTTCTATATCATTTTAAAATTCCTTGTTTTTATTATTTTTAATTCCTTGTTTTTATTGCTGTGAATGAGTATTTCACTTTCTTTTATGTAAAGCACTTTGAATTACCCCTGTGTATGAAATGTGCTATATAAATAAACTTGCCTTGCCTTGCCTTGCCTATATAGTGTATGTACAAGTCATTGGTGTTTGGTGATGAGTTTTGTCTCAAGGTCTGCATTTACAGTCACACCAGAGGTGTTAAACTGGGATTAGGACTTGGTTTTATGCAGACCAGTCAAGTTCTTCCACACTGACTGAATCAATCATTTCTTTTTGAACCTTGTCTTATACACAGAGACATTGTCATGTTAGAATAGAAAAGAGTCCAAACTGTTGCTATAAAATTAGAAGCAAACAATTTCCTAGAATATCATTATATGCTTAAAAATTAAGATTTGTACTCATGGAAATTACTAAAGTAGTCAAACCTGTTCATAAAAAGGGGGTGACCCAATACTTTTATCCACAGCGACTTACAAATGAGGACAACAGAAGCAATCAATTGTAGTATTAAAACAACTAAAACAGATCCAAAACTAAAAGCTAAAACTTTATAAATACTATATATACACATTTAATAAAATAAAGAAATTAAATAAAAATGACAAATGCATACAACAAAATTTCAAAATTTAACATTTAAATGAAAACAAAAAATAAATCTAAAAACAATTCAAAATATTAAAGCACAAAGAGTATAATAATGATTCTAACATAACACTAAGCCAAACACCAAAGAACAACTACATATGTGTATGTACAACCACACACACACACACACACACACACACACATACATATATATATATATATATATATTATTTCATTTCCATTTAGTTTGTTGAAGTACTAAAATAACTCAAATTAAATACAACTAAAACTTAATAAAAAACCTATACAGACATTAAAAAAACTAATAAAATGACAAACATTCCAACTTTAACTAAAATTAAAAGATAACAAATACAAATCAAACTACATTAGTTTATCAGTAATCCTAAACAAATAACACTGAGCCAAACACACATGCTAAAAAACAACAACTTACTTACACATAGTAAAAAATGGTTATAAAAACTGAAGCAGAAGTGAAACAAGTAGTAGGAAAGGGAAAATATAAAGTGATATTTACAGTATATCCTGCCCGGTGGAGTTGCACGGTAGAGTCGATGGTCTTTACACTCTTCGGTCTTCACACGACGGCTGCCGTGACCGCTGCTGCAGTAACCTAAGTTTTTTTTTTTATACCCGTCTAATAAAATACTAATTGAATTCAGCTGGACATACTTTCCTTTTTATCACAACAAATAGCCAAGCAAGCGCACGACACTGACAAGATATGCGATACAGTACGACACCAAACGCGATTTCAGCACATCTCCACAAAGTAAACTAAACAAGCGATATACAGTTATGTTCAAAATAATAGCAGTGTGTTTAAAAAAGCAAGTAAAGCTCAAAATCCTTATAATAACTTTTACTTCAATACACACAAATGCATTGGGAACATTGCACATTCTATTCTAAATCAAAACATGAAGAAAAATTTTGCAAATTTGTTATTACTTTACAGAAAGTGAAGAAAAAGGAATATTAGGCTGTTCAAAAAAATAGCAGTGTCTGCATTTTTCTTTACAAAGTCAAACATTTACTGTTTAAACTGAAAAATGCTTGAAGATTTAGCTTTCTTGTGAATGACTGAACTAACATTTAGTTGTATAGCCACGGTTTCTGAGAACTGCTTCACATCTGTGTTGCATGGAGTCTGGCACATGTGAACCGGTATTCCAGCCCAGAACGATTGCACTACATAGCACAATTCCTCTGTATTTCTTGGTTTTGCCTCAGAAACAGCATTTTTGATGTCACCCCACAAGTTTTCTATTGGATTAAGGTCTGGAGATTGGGCTGGCCACTCCATAACATTAATCTTGTTGGTCTGGAACCAAGATGCTGCTCACTTACTGGTGTGTTTGGGGTCGTTGTCTTGTTGAAACACCCATTTCCAGGGCGTTTCCTCTTCGGCATAAGGCAACATAACCTCTTTAAGTATTTTAATGTACTTAAACTGATCCATGATCCCTGGAATGCGATAAATAGGCCCAACATGTAGTATGAGAAACATTCCCATATCATGATGCTTGTGCCACCATGCTTCACTGTCTTCACAGTGTACTGTGGCTTGAGTTCAGTGTTTGGGGGTCGTCTGACAAACTGTCTGCGGCCCCTAGACCCAAAAAGAACAATCTTGCTTCATCAGTCCACAAAATATTGCGACATTTCTCTTTAGGCCAGTCAATGTGTTCTTTGCCAAATTGTAACCTCTTCATTTTTTCTACAGTGGGACTTTGCGGGGGCTTCTTGCCGATAGCTTGGCTTCTCATAGGCGTCTTCTAATTGTTACAGTACTCACAGGTAACTTTAGACTTTCTTTGATCACCCTGGAGCTGATCATTGGCTGAGTCTTTGCCATTTTGGCTATTCTTCGATCCATTTGAATGGTAGTTTTCCGTTTTCTTCCTCATCTTTCTGGTTTTGTTTGCCATTTTAAAGCATTTGATATAATTTTAGCAGAGCAGCCTATCATTTTCTGCACTTCTTTAAATGTTTTCCCCTCTCTAATCAACTTTTTAATCAAAGTACGCTATTCTTTTGAACAATGTCTGGAATGACCCATTTTACTCAGATTTTCAGAGAGAAATGCACAGTACAACATTTGCTGCCTTCGTCCTTAAATAAGGGCCACTTGTTTGACACCAGTTTTTTCACAGAATGGTTTACCTCTCTAATTAAACTCCACACTGCTATTATTTTGAACACGCCCTTTTCAATTAATGATTTAGTTGCACAGAATCAACAGCATGCATGTCATGACTGTTGGGTCTGTTGGTTTTCTATTACTCTACCACACCTACTAGTAAAATATTTGCCATGTAGAAATATAATTTCTGCCAAAAACAGTGATTGATCTGGTTAGTGATATTGGACTGCTATTATTTTGAACATAACTGTATATACTGACATATACTCCATATGTCACATATGCCAAATAAACAACACGGAGACTGAAAAGAAATGGACATAGGCTGATGATACACAGGGCAACTTTTTGAGCAATTTCTATCTGGATATTTTAGATTGGTCGTGGGCCCTGTGTCTCACCTGGTTGCCCGTTGACGGCAACATTTCCCAAAGTTGCCCAGCAACATTGCTCAAAAAGTTGCCCCGTGTATCATACAGAAGGATATTTTACAGTGATTCAAAGCAGTCATTTTAGCAGTGATGTGTCATTCAAGATTCTTTTGAAGTAGACATACAGAAGAAATTAATAAAAAGGTCCTGAGAAAGAAACATGATGGCCAACAAAACAGAGAGAAACTAAGGGCTTATAAACAGGAAAATACCTGGAACAGAAACTGGGATGTGATAAATCAGAAACTACAGAAACTGAGCAGGAACAGGGAACAGGGAAAACAAAACGAAAATACAGTGAAACCCGAAACCTGATAGCTATAAAGCACTAACAGCTTTTTTATAAAGCCTACCGAAACCATCAGGATTCTTTAAAATAAATATGATTCTTACCATATAGTGATTTACCATACAGTTTTCTTACTGTTTTCATAAAATTGTCTCGTTATTGATGTAAATCTAAAATAAACTTGGTCTGCTTGTGATAAGTTTGTCAGTTATTTTTGATAAATAATCAGGATGAATAGACATTACAGTCCTAAACAGTCCTTTGTTATGGTTTTGTATTTGCTCATGTTTTTGTTTAATAAAGCTGCACATGGGTTCTTGAAGCTCACCTCAGTGGATGTTTATTATGTTGATTTAACAGTAAGGGTTAGGGTTACCATGCCCAAGAACTGTAGGTATGTTACATTGCTGGATGGACAATAAATAATTGAGAAATCTGTTAATAGTTTGTGTTCTCTAAAACTTTACAAACTTTTTTTTTCAGGAATGAAATTTTAAGGGTCATTGTGTTTAATGTGTTACTGCAATCTAACTTTTCTTTGAGCTGTGATTTTAAAAGTAAGCAGGATATTGTGTAGCAACACTTGACACATGTGGAAGAAGCGGCTGATTGGACGGCAGTTTTAGACTCTGACTTCACTAGCATGAACAGTGTATTTGCCGCTCTCAGTTGTGAATGAGAGAGAGGGAAAATGACACTGTTAAAGCTCTTGAATTTTCAACACATTCTAATGCTGTCTGTATTCACTGAAGCAGGTGAGAGAAATGGCCTTTACTAAGAAACACTGAAGAAATGATCAATTTAGTAGTAATAGCAGTATTGGACATGCTGTGTTTTTAACAGCAACATTTTCTTAAACACTGTTAGTTATGATGGTTCTCTGGTAGTGGACCATCTACTGTAGTAAAGTAGGGACTGGCTATATAGATATTTTAACAATATGAATATGAGATGATGTAATAGCTGTGACTGACTGATGTGCTCAAGTGCTTATGTTTTTTATTGTTGAAATAAGCTCACACAGATGTTATTTTTCAGCTAATGGATATTATTTCCACACATGGATACAGTGCATCTACATCTCTCATGGTCTCAGTGACATGGAGTACATTGAAGGCTATTACATTCAATAAATATCCAGCAATTAAGTTCAACAGCACTGTGGGGATGTTTGAGGGGTTTTCAGATTTTGGAATAAGAACTGCAGAATTATGGAACAACGATACAGCAGCCCTACAGCAAACCATGGCTAAAGTTGATACATACTGCAAGCCTAATGCTGAAGTTTTTGAAGTAGCTATACATAGTAAAAAAGGTTTGTACCAAGACTCACATATACATTATTTCAGTAATTCAACTCAAATTGTGAAACAATTGTATTAAATAAATTCAATGCACACAGACTGAAGTAGTTTAAGTCTTTGGTTCTTTTAATTGTGATGATTTAGGCTCACATTTAACAAAAACCCACCAATTCACTATCTCAACAAATTAGAATACTTCATAAGACCAATAAAAAAAAAACATTTTTAGTGAATTGTTGGCCTTCTGGAAAGTATGTTCATTTACTGTATATGTACTCAATACTTGGTAGGGGCTCCTTTTGCTTTAATTAAATTAGCAGATGACATGGCAGCCCAAATCATCATTGACTGTGGAAACTTCACACTGGACTTCAAGCAACATGGATTCTGTGCATCTCCACTTCTCCTCCAGATTCTGGGACCTTGATTTCCAAATTAAATGCAAAATTTACTTTCATCTGAAAAGAGGACTTTGGACCACTGAGCAACAGTCCAGTTATTTTTCTCCACAGCCCAGGTAAGATGCTTCTGACGTTGTCTCTGGTTCAGAAGTGGCTTGGTAACCCTTTTCCTGAAGATGTCTGAGCGTGGTGACTCTTGATGCACTCACTTCAGCTTCAGTCCACTCCTTATGAAGCTCTCACAAGTGTTTGAATCAATTTTGCTTGACTGTATTCTCAAGCTTGCGGTCATCCCTGTTGCTTGTGCACCTTTTCCTACCCAAATTCTTCATTCCAGTCAACTTTGCATTTAATATGCTTTGATACAGCACTCTGTAAACAGCCATACCTTTCAGTATTGACCCTCTGTGACTTACCCTCTTTGTGGAGGGTGTCAATGTTCATCTTCTGGATCATTGCCAAGTCAGCAGTCTTCCCCATTATTGTGGTTTCAAAGAACAAGTGATACCCAGAATTTATACTGTAGGGATGGTCATTTATTGAAACTCAAATGTAAATAATCTAATATTTTGAGACACTGATTTTTGACTTTCATGAGCTGTAAGCTCTAATCATCAAAATTAAAACAAAAAAAACTTTTGAAATGTTTTACTTTACATGCAATGAATCTAAAATATATGAAAGTTTAACTTTTTGAAATAACTTACAAGAAAAAATGAACTTTTTCACGACATTCTAATTCATTGAGATGCACCTGTAACTCTTCTTTTAACACATAACATTTTTGATAAAGCACATTTATATGGTCTGTCATGTGATGATACATACAGTAGGAAGTGTTTTGGAATGTGGCTGTTGTTGTTTCAGAGCGGCCGAAAGTGAAGCTCAGTTCAGTGATGCCAGGAGACAGCACACATCCAGCTCTGGTGAAGTGCAGCGCTTATGACTTCTACCCTCAACCAATCAAAGTGTACTGGCTGAAGGATGGGGTGGAGGTGACTTCTGATGTGACCTCCACTGAGGAGCTGCCCAACGGAGACTGGTACTACCAGATTCACACCGTGCTAGAATACACTCCCAAATCTGCAGAGAAGATCTCCTGTGTGGTGGAGCACGCCAGCTTCACCAGACCCATGATCTACGACTGGAGTTAGAGACAACACCTGTCATATCACACCTGCCTTTACACTAATATAGCATCAGTTACACAATAAGAGGAGATATGTAAACTGTCCAGTTGTCACACTTCAACCTTCTATATTTTACAGTTACACCGTGGTCTGAATACTCAATTCTGATCGGCTGGAAGTAGGGCGACCACCCGCCCAGCTTTGCGTTGTACCACACAGCATTTTCACCCCATGTCCCGCACGTCGCATATTGAGAAAATGTCCCACATTTTCATCAATCTGTTGGCTTTTAATTGTCATATTAAGAAAACGTGCATGTGTTATTTTTGCCTTTTTAAGAAAGCTTTTTATTTATTATTTTTGAGGCGTAGTTTCACCTATCTGCATGCATGATCTAGCCAGAGTGGGAAAACACAGGAAAATACACAGACCAAAATACACAGACACGTAATGAATGAGAAGGCCCTACTCTAAGCTGTCAGATCAGACACAAAATATAAATTCAAGACGTGCTGAATCCATTAAGAACGCATTTAATCGTTATGTCTTTTTAATGGAATTTATGTGTTTATTTGTAAATGTGCTTTTTAAGGATTAGATTATTAGTTTCACTTTATATTTACATTGAAAAGGTCTGTGCTGTAATAATTTGTTTTGTACCATAGAAACTGACAAACTGAGTGACGTACATTTACAACTTCTGTTCACAGTGTTGTCATTAATTTTTCATAAAGTCTATTAGCGATTTAAAGCATGTTAAAGGGTTAGTTCACCCCAAAATGAAAATTCTGTCTTTAATTACTCACCCTCATGTCGTTCCAAACCCGTAAGACCTTCGTTCATCTTCAGAACACAAATTAAGATGTTTTTGATGGAATCGGAGAGCTCTCTGACCCTCCATAGACAGCAACACAACTGAAATGTTCCCAGGTCCAGAAACGTAGTAAATACATTGGTAAAACAGTCCATGTGACATCAGTGGCTCAACTTCAGTTTTGCGACGCTATGAGAATACTTTTTTTGTGCAAAGAAAACAAATATAACACAATTTACTCAACCATTCTTCTCCCCCGAGTTACGCCTTCTGCCATTTTGGAGAGTACCCAAGAACGTATTTGACGTAATCAGCGTTGTTTACGTTCGGGGGGGAAAAGCGCACGCATGAATGAAAGCTGCGTAATAAGCGTTGTTTAAACTTAGGCGAAAGCGAGCGTATGCATTGTTATACTCTCTAAAATGGCGGAAGACGTAACTCGGGGGAGAAGAATGGTTGAGTAAATTATGTTATTTTTGTTTTCTTTGCTCAAAAGAAAACCGTATTCTTGTGGCGTCACAAAACTGAAGTTGAGCCACTGATGTCACATGGACTGTTTTACCAATGTATTTACTACGTTTCTGGACCTGGGAACATTTCAGATGTGTTGCTGTCTATGGAGGGTCTGAGAGCTCTCCGATTCCATCAAAAACATCTTAAATTGTGTTCCGAAGATGAACAAAGGTCTTACGGCTTTAGAATGAGGGTGAGTAATTAAAATATCTTAAGAACATTCCTAATCACGGCACTTGAAAGCGAAAGTCTTCAGATTTACAATGTTCTACAGTAAGTTTGACAATTACATTTTCACAGTTTTTTTCAATATTTTTAGACACGTGAAATTACGGAAGAAATATAAGGATATACAAACATTCACTGTTATCTTATGTCTGCTGAAAACGGCTAAGTTATGTTAATGTTTCCATGTAGACTACACTGTGGCCAATAATGTAAATGGTATTAAAATCTGAGAAATTCGAAAAGGCCAGTAGTTGTGTGCATCCCTGAAAATTAATGTCTGTCTTTTAACATTTTTTGAAAACAGCTGATATATAAATATTGCTAAATTGTCTTATCATGTTTTGCTGTTTAGCCTACATCTTACCTCAGCTCGCATTGAAATGCCGCAGCCACGCAGCTCAGCTTTGTGAACAGTAAATCCCACCTTCTTCGATTTGATTGGCTAAAACATTTTGACACTGACGAGCACTTTTGAGCCTCTGTGGGCAGCACGGGTCATTCGTCTGGGCCGATGGACGGATACAGGCTACGTAAATTTACAATAATCCATTCCTTATATTTACGTGATGAGCCAGCCCACATTGTACAGCGGCCCACCGGGAAAACTCCCGGTGCTCCAGATGGCCAGTCCGCCACTGTCTGAGACATGTCTCTGGCTAATATTTTAGCATCTTCAGGCAATATTGGCACTAAATAATGTGAATGATTGAGGGACTCGCACTCCATCGACCATCTCTTCTCACTCTCATTCTACATCTTACACTCTTTCTGTCCTCCTCATTCTCTTCTTCCCACATCATGCATCCTCCTCTCATTTCACACCTTCCTTCTCCACCACCTTTTCTATTTCTTGGTCTTTCTCCAGTTTCTGCTTAAGCTTGTCTGCTCTGGGAATTCACATCAGCTGTTAGAAAATACACACAGTCCAGAAAATGTAATTTACTAAACTGTTCACACAGCTATAAAAATACAATATAATTTTTGTAGCTGTGTGAACAGTTTAGTACACTGAATATATATATATATATATATTATATGTATATTATTATGTATATTACTGATCTTGCAGATACCAATTTGGTGGTAATGATACAATATGTGATTGAGAATATGAAAATTCACAGAGTATTGTTTGATGTGTTTGTAGTGTTAATTTTGTTAACGAAAACTATGACGAAAAATGTTTGTTGACGAGCTTTTTTCCCATGACTAAGACGAGACGATAATAAGGTGAATAAATGATAACTGACTATATCAACATGCAATTTCGTTGACGAAATAAGACGAGACCAAAAGCCTCTTTTTATTTTAATCAAAAAAAGGAGACGAAATGTTATTGCAGACCACTGTACATGCCTCTACTACGCGAGCTTTCATGAGTGTGGTTGCCAGATATCAAAAGTTCAAATCCCAATTCAGAACTTCGCTGTTACATGAATACACTTTCTGTGTTTTGCTTATTTTTGCAATCTGGCAACAATGCGCACGTGCTCACTCCTCATTGCGGAAGCGCCGCCGATGTTCTGAAAACACAAACAAGCTGAGTTTAAGCAATCTAAATGAAAAGTGTCCCTCAGCCGGTCTCCGTTCTGTCATGAAACTATATTGTTTGTGATTGTGGTTGCTGAATAAATGCACTTACTCAACCGCTGTTGTTTTAATAGAGGAATAGGCTATTGCAATTTGGAATTAGTAGAATTACTAGGAATTTCACTGTTATAATATTTTTCGTTTGTTTTACCAGTTTTCATAATGTAGACAGAGAGAGTGCATAAGTCTTTGGTATTAATTTATATAATAAAAAGCCTATAATAAATCAGTATACTAGATGAGGAAAAAAAACCATGTGTCCACATTCTATTGATTTGAGCTTACTAGTGAAAGTGCAATACCTGAAATGCAGAAGTAAATTTCTCAAATGACAACAATCATTACGATTATAATTTTGATTAATTTTATCAGTTTTACCATTATACAGAATGACGAAAATGGTTCATTGCCTGAAACTTGACTAAATAAAAACAGGACAAATTTGACTAAATATGGTAACTAAAATGTGCTTTTGAGTAAGACTAAATTACAAATGGGTGCCACAATTAATACTGCTGTACGGTTAATTAATAATAATCTTATAGCTAAAATGTCAAGTTTTCATTGACTAAAACCAGACTAAAATACTTCAGGTTTCTTGGACTAAAACTAGACTAAAGTGTTGAAACTTTTTTTTGTCGACTAAAACTTGACTAAAACTAAATAGGATAAGAACTAACAAGGACATTTTACCATGGGACTAAGACTAAAATTGAAAATAGCTGACAAAATTAACACTACGTGTTTGCAAACATACTGCAAACAGTTTTGTGGTGTTTTTAGAAAGTAGGACCACACTTTACAGTAGAATCAGAATCATTTACGTTTATATACATTTATGCATTTAGCAGACGCTTTTATCCAAAGCGACTTACAGTGCATTCAGGCTATACATTTTGCGCTGCTAACGCAATGCTCTACCACTGAGCCACAGGAACACAGAATCAGAATCAGAATGAGCTTTATTGCCAGGTATGTTTGACAATACAGATTGTGTCAAAATAACTTTCCATCGGATTGATTTTATTAACCTTAATGTGCCTAAAAGTGCCAAATACAAGTATCGGACTGGGACTCAGTATCGGCAGATATTCAATATTTAATGACTCGGATCAGATTGGGGGCACAACAAAATTGATGGGGACATCCCTAGTATATAATCAATGTTATTCAAACTTTTTTTTCCATTCAATTAAATACTTTTAGATCTTAAATATATGCATGTTTGGTGTTACATAGAAAGCAAAATTGATCTCACTTATGATCAACGTTTTTGAGAAGCAATAAAATGGTGATTTTATCCAACGTGAACTTTATGTGCCCCCGAAAGTAAAAATGAAGTGTTTATGAATATGGGACTACTAATATAAACATCATTGTACTTAATATGTACAATAAGCAGAATAACAGCAAAAAAAAAAAAAAAAAAGAGGAGAAATGGTTAGAATGCGTGAAGCTCGTAGTGTCAGAATGCAGCAAAATGCAAACTATAGCAACGTATTATGTCAACAATGTTTTAGACATACAGATATAAATAAACAGTAAATTAACAACTTTTAAAAAAAAGTTTGATTCCAAGTCAGTTGCATTTGTTTCCTTTAACAATGAAAAAAGTTCCCATAGCTACTCCCAACAGTCCAAGAGTCAGACCCACTCCACAGAACACTGCTGGACCAACACTGGGAATAGCAACTTCAACATCTGGAAAATACATGCATAGGATAAAAGATAAACACATGAGTTTTTGTAACAGAAAAAAAATTAATACTTTAATGTAATGTCCATTGATTCTATTTGAAAATCACATTCACCCATATTTTAGTCTGAGGTTGACCCTGGAGGGCTTCGTGGTCAACCGTGCAGCTGTAAATGTCTCCTTCAGCAGGTGTGAACTTGAGAGTGGAGAAGATGTTGAAGGTACCATCATTCTTTGGACGGTACTGGCTTAAATTAATGCCTTCTGTTACATTAACATTATTCTTAGTCCATGAGATGCTGACAGATGGAGGAAAGAAGCCAGTCACATGACAGACAAGGGTGTTCTGAACACCCAGCTGTACAATATTTTTGGGATAGGTGGATGTCTGGGGTGCATCTAGATCTAAACAGATAATGTTATTAATCATTCTTTAGTGAACAAAGTTATCTTAATATACTGTACATTATATACATTTTTCAAGGCAAAACCTCATTACGCTGGTGCATGATATATATTCTACCATTTTAAAGTTTGATCTAAAATATATCCTACTATTTGAAAGTTTGATCTAAAATAGGTAAAATAGTAATATTGTGATATATTATTATAATTTCTTATATATATTGTATGTATATATATATATATATATATATATATATATATATATATACATACTGGGCATATATACATATATATATATATATATACATAAATATATATATATATATATATTTTTTTTAATATACAAATATGAAATGTTGGAAAAAAATGCAAAGATAGGCTACTATGAAAGTAAACCATCAGTAGGTGGCAGCAAGCAATCTTAATTAATGAGTCATTAAAACATGCCTTCAAATGATTCGTTCAGATGGCTGATTCATTCAAGAATGAAGCAAGTGCCTGTCCTTATGAATGGAACACTGAATCATTGACTCAAATGATTCAAAATTCAAATACGCGGGTGTTCATGTCAAGCCCTGTGTGTGTGTGTGTATATATATATACAGTATATATATATATATATATATATATATATATATATATATATATATATATAATTTTTTTGTTTATAGCTGAATTAAAATTACATTTATTCCTGAGATTTCATGATTTGGTGCTCCAAAAAGCATTTCTTATTATCAATGTAGAAAACAGCTGTGTGTATACCGTGACACATTTTATTAAGGATTTTTTTTGAGGAAAAGAAAGCTTCATAAATTCCAAAAATGTAAAAAATAAATAAATTAATTAAAAAAGTTCAGAAGTTACTTTTGTAACATTATAAAGGTCTTTACTGCCATCAATTAAACACATCATTACTAAATAAAAATAAGACTGCATTTAAAAAAAAATAAAAATAATAAAAGCTTACCGATCCCCAACCTTTATACACAAAAATATTAAGCAGCACAACTGATCAGTTTTGCCATCACAGGAATAACTTGCATTTTACAATGTATTCAAATAGAAAACTAGGTAAGACTTTATTTTAGGATCTCTTAACTTGTTGCTTATTAGCATGCATATTACTAGAATATTAGCCATCTATTAGTAATAATTAAGCACATATTAATGCCTTATTCTACATGACCTTATTCTACATCCCCAATCCTACCCAATACCTAAACTTAACAACTACCTTACTAACTATTAATAAGCAGCAAATTAGGAATTTATTGAGAGAAATGTCGTAGTTAATAGTGAATAAGTGTTTCCTATTCTAAAGTGTTACCGAAAACTGTTATTTTTAATAGTTTTTCACAATACTACACTTTTGATCAAATAAATAGTTATTTGGTGAGCATAAGAGATTTTCATTTCTGTATCCACACAGATTAAAAATATACATAGGTTAAGGTTTTATAACAGGATTCATTGACTAATAATAAGAAAAATGACATCAAACAGAGTGTGCTAATGAACACTCACTATATTCTATTTTTTATTTATTATTAAAATTATAAAACAATTGAAATCATGATGTAAATGAATTCGTTTTTTATTACAAGTATGTAAAATCTTTATTGTGATTTTTGGATCACACTTTATTTTAAGGTGCAGTTCTCACTATTAACTAAATATTAACTATAGCTTTGGCCTCATTAAACTCCTAATTATGGCTTATTGATAGTTAGTAAGGTAGTTGTTAAATTTAAGGATTGGGTAGGATTAAGGATGTAGAATATGGTCATGCAAAATATGTGCTTTATAAGCAGTGGCGAAGCTACGGGTGGGCCTTTGAATTGTGGCCCACCCAATCAGAAATCAGTCATTTTCCAAATAAATTAATTATCAATAATAATAATAATAACTGTCTTATCACATTAAAACTTTATACATGTATATATAAAGAATTATTAAATGCAATTCATCAAATATGCTTGTCAAAAATAAAAGTTAAATATGATTCGTCAGTTTCAGTTACGTCCGCCCGCTTTACGACGTAAAGATGTAATAGTAGTAATCGCGTGTTTGAGTTCAATTTTAAAATGGCGAAGCAAATATCAATTAGTCAGTACTTTAAAAAGCCTAAATTGGATATAATTGTACTGCAGCAAGAAACCAACTCTAATAACACCGGACCACCTGTGGCTGCAGATGAACCTCAGTCTCCTGCTAATGAGCCTTGGCCACCGTCGCCATCAATTAAACACGGGGCGTCTGCTAATGAACCAAAAGCGTCAATGTCAAATGATTCTGGAACTCCACCACCAGACCTGTCTGATCTGGACGAGCCACCCATGCAGCCAAAATTGCAACGATTTCCAGTTATTACAATATTAGGAAAACCACAATGTTTTTCTTCGCGATGGTATGAGAGATTCAGCTGGTTGGAATACAGCACAGCCAGCGATGCAGTTTTCTGGAAATGTAAAGATCTCTCGAAGAGAGAACTTGTTGCAGTTTGCATTCGATACTTGCATGGAGGACTTGTAAAAGAAAGGGTCATTGGATTTTTGGATACATGCCACATGACGGCTGATGCAATTTCAGAGAAAATACTTCAGGTGTTAGCACCACTTGACCTGGACCCTGAGTTATGTGTGGGATTTTGTTTTGACGGTGCCTCTGTGATGTCAGGTGCAAAAGGAGGAGTGCAGACTATCCTTAAACATACTTTTCATCATGCGGTATATGTACACTGTTGTTCTCACCGCCTTAATCTCGTTTTAAGCAGCGTTACAAAAGTATCTAGACATGTCAATACATTCTTTGAAACACTGAATTCTGTCCATGGCTTCATGACTGGAAGTAGTCGTCTAATCTAATGCTTATAGTGACATTATACTTAATAGAAAATAGGTTGGGTTGTTGTTGTTGTTTATTGTTTGTGCTGCGTTGTTTTTTATTTATTTATTTTCCGTAATTTGGCATGCAGCTTTCATACAGTACTTTTCGTTTTGCCCACCCTATTTTATGAAGGCCCACCCACTTCAAAATGTCTGGCCTCGCCCCTGTTTATAAGTACTAATAAACAGCAAATATGCTAGTAATATGCATGTTAATAAGCAGCTAGTTGCTAGAGAGAATTGGTCCCTATACTGAAGTCTTACCGATTTTTTTCTTTTATTACAACATTGAATCAATGTTGAAATTTAATATTGATTTATTTTATTTTTTTAATCAGGTTTGGACCCTGAAATAATTTAAATGTTAAAAAATGATCAAGATGAACATAAAACCAATATTTGTTCAACTTAAATTAAATAACTTATTTTATATCAAATTAGCTTTGTAGATTGCTTTATGTACAGCAGGATTCTATTCAGTAAATAATGTCTGTTTTGACTTATTTCAGCCATGTAGGGCTGAAATTAACATGGTTTTGAACCAAACATTTTTTTAACTCCAAAAACAGTATTACCAATTACTCACCGTCATGTCGTTCCAGACCCTTAAGACCTTCGTTCATCTTCGGAACACATGTTTTTGATGAAATCGGACCCTTCATAGACGGCAACACAACTGTAATGTTCCCAGGTCCAGAAACGTAGTAAATACATCGGTAAAACCGTCCATGTGACATCAGTGGCTCAACTTCAGTTTCACGAAGCTACGAGAATACTTTTTGTGCGCAAAGAAAACAAAAATAACAATTTACTCAACCATTCTTCTCCCCCGAGTTACGTTTTTTGCCATTTTGGAGAGTACCTTTGACGTAATCAGCGTTGTTTACGTTCGGGGGGGAAAGCGTACACATGAACGCAATCTGCGTAATAAGCGTTGTTTACACTTAGGAGAAAGCCTGCTTATGCGTTGTGATACTTTCTGAAATGGCGGAAGATGCAACTCGGGGGAGAATAATGGTTGAGTAAATTGTGTTATATTTGTTTTCTTTGCACAAAAAAAGTATTCTCATAGCGTAAAAACTGAAGTCGAGCCACTGATGTCACATGGACTGTTTTACCAATGTATTTACTACGTTTCTAGACCTGGGAACATTTCAGTTGTGTTGCTGTCTATGGAGGGTCAGAGAGCTCTCCGATTTCATCAAAAACATCTTAATTTGTGTTCTGAAGATGAACAAAGGTCTTGCAGGTTTGGAACGACATGAGGGTGAGTAATTAATGACAGAATTTTTATTTCGGGGTGAACTAACCCTTTAACAAAGGGAAAAGTGTTTAAAATGTTTACATTCTGTTTAAACTTTAAATAGTAATGTTTACAACTGTAACAATGTAAAAGTTTAGTACGTTCTCATGTCTCACCCGCTACTTGTGGTATGCTCTTAAAAGCATCAGCGAATATTGGTAAGTCATGTTTACATCCTACCATGTTACTAACACCAAGTTCATAAAATCCAGGAAATGTTGTCTGTTCTGTAAAATCAGGGATTGTCTCTACTCCTTTCTTCTTTTTAAAATCAACATGCAACAACTCCTCTTCATCATATCCAATGAAATACTCTTCTTCTGTATCAGAGCATGTTGTAAATTGGAATGCTTCATGTTCAACTGAAATAGATTGAGCATCATAAAAATTATAGAAATATATAAGAACAAACTTCAATTTTGAAGCTGACAACTTACATTGGATAGCTGAGAACACACACTCAAACACACACACACACACACACATTAATCCAGTATTAATTTTTGTTCAGAATTGTGAAATTGTGTTGAAAATTATGTGTAGGCGGGGGGGAGTGGTGTGTGGCCCATACTCGGAATTTGTGCTCTGCATTTAACCCATCCAAGTGCACACACACAGTAGTGAACACACACCCAGAGCAGTGGGCAGCCAATGTTGCGGCGCCCGAGGAGCAGTTGGGGGTTCGGTACCTTGCTCAAGGGTCTCACCTCAGTCGTGGTTTTGAGGGTGGAGAGAGTGCTGGTTGTTCACTCCCCCCACACTGCAGTGTTTCCTTCCATAATGTGTGTGTGTGTGTGTTATCCATATAGGACCTCTTATACTCAGCCATGAACCAGTTTCAGTCATTAGCCCTAATCGAATGGAACCAGTTTTCTAAACAAAGTTTGAGTTATAGAGTTTTTTAATCTTCGAGGAAATAAAACAGTCAGCAAGCATTTTAAAGAAAGTCCCAAAAAGGGGATGAGGTGCCAAAAATCATTAGACCTCTGATGTACGTCATAGGTCAGTTTTTCTAATGGTAGAAGAGAAGCGGCCTGATTCAGCCACATACTGACTGAAGGTATCTGTGGGGTTGACAATAACAGAAGTATACATTTTTTTTGCCAAATATGTACAAAAATGGCCCAATCCAGCCTCATGTCATGTGGTGGTAGCGTTGCTGTTTTCTGAATCAAATAGCTTTTCAGTAGTGAAGCTCTTTTGTTGATTAAGTAGTGTGGTAGTGTCCACAAAGCTACATTTACTGATCCTGGATCTGACAGAAGTACTTCCGTCTGATGGTGACTTCATCATCTTTGTGTTTTACGGCGATTGGCAACCAGCTTTATGGTACATTACCACCACCTTTTGCTCCTGACAGTGATATCATGTACCAATCCATGCAAACACGGGTACGTACATATAAACCAGTGGTATAGTCAGAATTTTATCTCTGAAAATGAGCGGGCTGCTCTATATTACAAGTAGGCTATTATGTCTATATTAAATGTGCGCATTTTCAAGTGTTTGTGCGGAGTGTGGAAGCTGAATAGCAATGAACATACTACATGACAGTAAACATGGAGGCACCAGTGTGATCATTTGCACTTAAAATACTCTGTCTTTTTTGGTCATACAGACAAGAACAATTACATCGTTTGAATCTGTTAAGGGTGTACATTTTTTTGTGTACAGTATACAATAAAAAAATTTGTGTACTCTTAATTTCTAGCGATTATCATCAATTTGATTTCACAGATACTATTTAAACTAAACTGAGCTAGACAATGACATCTCTGAATTCAATAATGAAATGCCTTTAACTGAAAATTGAGTGTTTAATCTTATTATTATACATTACTGACACTCTATCCTCCAATTTGATACTGTTAAGTGCTTTGACACAATCTGTATTGTTAAAAGCGCTATATAAATAAAGGTGACAATAAAAACAAAATGCTGTGTGCTGTAAAATAATGAAACCAAACCATATAGATGTCAGGCTTGTGTTCGTGTTGTATTCTGTTTTCTGTCTCATGTGCTCCCCATGACAAACATAGAAAACAAATATTCTCTGATTATGTAATCCATATGAAACGTGTATAGTGCGCGTCCACCACGTAGGGCTCACTGCATCCTGCAGTGGACAACCAACCCCGCCCACATCCACGTGTGACGTCAGAAGACACGCCCCTGTCCTATAAGTCACCTTGTGCTTTCCCCAGGGAAACCCGGAAGTATCTCGACATAATTTATGGTAGATTTCGTTTTACTAATACACGTTTTCTTATTTTTGTAAAGGACGTCTAGGCTAAAATAGCACAACTTAAATCTAATATATTTAATATGTCTAATATTATTAGTAAGCTGATTTTGTCTTCATAACGCTTGCATTGGTTGATTAAGTTAGGCTAATTGTAATAAAAACATTTACACCATAACTTATTCATTTATGCAATGAGATAAATTTACATTTATTACAAAGTAAATACATATTTAAGTACATAAATTTGTTAACTTCATCCCTCTCACACATATGTACTTACCTCCCCTCACATACAAAACACTCACTCACATACTGTACATATATTTTTAATGATATACACTGATCACAGTACCCTTCACAGTAATTTGGTTGAGCAACTGCATCATTTCAATATGCCTTGCTGGATAACACACACACACATTATGGAAGGAAACACTGCAGTGTGGGGGGAGTGAATAACCAGCGCTCTCTCCACCCTCAATACCATGACTGAGGTGAGACCCTTGAGCAAGAACCGAACCCCCAACTGCTCCCTGGGCGCCGCAGCATAAATGGCTGCCCACTGCTCTGGGTGTGTGTTCACTACTGTGTGTGCACTATGGGTTAAATGCAGAGCACAAATTCCGAGTATGGATCACTATTGCCATACGTCACTTCACTTTACTTTGTGTATATTTAAACAATGACTGTTGAAACATTCAAATGAATAAAAACATTAAAAAACATTCAAACATTCAAAATCCTAATATAAGACAATACTTTTTTTTAATTTTAAGGAAATAATTGTTGCAATTGATCATTTACAAGTTTGTCATTTTACCACAAATGAAAACAGTACCTAAGCAACAAAAAAAAGTAACTTACATTCAGCACTTGTTGAAAGAACAATAGTTAGGGTGAGAATGGTTATGTACAGGTCCATCTTGATAGATGAGCGTCGAACAATCATCAGAGAAATATTTAACTGAGGTGAAAAGAGCAGATATTATTTCCTCTTTTAGGGCTTTTGCATCATCCACTCAGAGTTTGACTCACACAGTGACATCTCTGTATCTAGGAAGACAAAAAAGTATTTCCTCTTTCAGCTGTAAAGCTGCTGTATAATCAAATCTAATTTTATGATTCCTTAAAATGCAAGTGTAAATTTAATTATTTATTTTTCTGGAAAAGACCCTATAATATTGTCATTTTGTTTAGTGTTGGTGAGTAACTAGAATGTCTAGTAATTCAAATTGGAAACCAACCAAATGCATCTTTATATTGTAATCCAGTCACTTTGACCACTGGGTGACAATGCAGAGTTTTATATTAAATTAAAGTTTAAAAGATAGATAGAGAGAGAAAACCATTAAATAAATAAATAATCTGTTTGTCAGACAAAATTATGGTCAGAAGTCTTCATTGCTCTTCGTTGATTTGACTGCATTTCATTCAGTTTCATTTGTTTCAGACACAGGCCTGTCATCTGACTTTATGAATACATATAAATGACAGCTTAATATATATTTTTTTTTAGCTTTTTTGTGCAATTATTTCAAGACCACATGTACTATTTTTGTCCTATTTTGTTTACCTTCTTTAGCAATATAAAAAGTTATGAAATATTATTTTTTTCAACACGTAGTTAGTGTTACAGAAAAATAATGAAAATGCACGAAATATGGAGTTATGTTTTATTTAATGTGACAGAAAAAACAGTACAGTAACACCAGTGACATACATAAGATCTGATATACTGATCTTCACTTGTGTTATCCATAAAGAAGGTAACACCAGTGACAACTTTCATGAAAAATGCATTTTACAAAATGTCTGCTGCAAGATATCAAACCACATGTTGTCAATCATGGTATACTCACTAAATCAAGTAGTTTAATCCATTTGTATTATATATTTTTTTACAATTCCCTAACAATAAATAGCTAGGTCATACGAGTGATGTCGACTAAAAACTTCATATGAAATCATGAGATAAATGATAAAATTTCTGATAACTGAAAAGAAACAGTGGACATAACATGGGTCTTTTTTCATAGATCTTTAGAAAACAAGAAGAAGGAAGTCAAGTGATGTCATCAGTATGATTTTGTTTATTCCAAAATAAAAGACTTCTGTTAAGCGGTAACACCAGTGACACAACTCCAGGGGACCACTGTTTTCATTATAAATTTTATAATATTTATTTGGCATTTTGTTTTATTATGCCATTTATATGATATATTTGATAGTTATGAATACATTATTGTATTTTAAATGGTAGAAAACCTGTTTTTGACCTGAAAATAAGGCACTTTCCCTCTATACATGGCTGTGGAGACGAGCAGTTTCGTGGTGCTTTGAATTCTTTATAATTAATTAAAACACAAATATTGCCACAATAAACAATTATAAACAATTTCAAGTTGTTTTTAAAGTTTATTATTTCTGTAAAAGCTAGGGACAGAAAAATGGACATTTCCATAGAATGACCCTATTATGTTTGTCATACTTTCTCGTGCAAAAGCACATGGGATGAACAAAAAAACATTAATTTAATCATGTTAAAGTTACTGTCATCTTGATAAATTTACCTCATAATATTCACCTATTTAAAATATGTAGTCATGGCCCAGCATTTTAACATTTAATAATCAACAACCGCAGTAAACGCCTCCATTTTATAATGTTTTGATGCTCTTATTACATTTGTTGTTGTTTTTTTAACTGTATGAAGACTTTTTAATGAGGAACATTATTAGTGTTCATATAAATTACTTGATACTCTCCCTATGGTACCTATTGTCACAAATTACAGATTGCAACAAAAAAAATGTTACATTAGCACAGTCACAGTAGGATACTCATTATTTTGCTACATAAATTAATTCTGTGCAATAATGATTTTAATAGGTTACATGTTATTGTTACAGATGATCTGTGATGCTGACTGCCTTATCACAAATTTAGAGGCAAAGGCCTGGCTCGGTCCATGACTCCAGAGTCTTTTGTGCCAGTAGAATTTACCAGAGACTCTCACTAGGTCAAGTCAAGTCACCTTTATTTATATAGTGCTTTTAACAATACAGATTGTGTCAAAGCACTTAACGGTATCAAATTGGAGGATAGAGTGTCAGTAATGTATAATAATAAGTAACACTCAATTTTCAGTTAAAGGCATTTCAATTCAGAGATGTCATTGTCTAAATATTTTATAGTTTAAATAGTATCTGTGAAATCAAATTGACGATAATCGCCAGAAATTAAGTGTCCCCAACTGAGCAAGCCAGAGGAGACAGCGGCAAAGAACCAAAACTCCCTCTGTGACAGAATGGAGAAAAAAAAACCTTGGGAGAAACCAGGCACAGTCGGGGGGCCAGTTCTCCTCTGGCCAGGATATTATTGTTTATTTATTGTTTAATTAAAATTTTAAATGTATAAATGTATTATATTTCTATTTTTATATTGTTGCAATTTCTAACAATAATAATGAATAACGATCAGGGTGTGTGACGAGGCGAACAAGATGTGAGGCAAGCGGATCCAAGTGCAAGCTCTTTATTATACAACATGGTCATATTCGGGCAGGGTCAGAAAATAGCAAACAGGTATGGCATGGGCAAGACACAAGAGTAGTCCTTAGAACAAGCGTGGGTCGGCGATCGGCGTACAGTATCCAAAGGGCAAGGCAGAGAGAATAATCCAGGAGCACGGGCAGGAATCAGAACACAGGAAACTCAAACAAGTACAACTAGAAACGCTTTGTAAGGTAGCTAGGCTAAACAATACTCGGCAGAGAGCAGGAGAAAGTCCAGAGCTTATGTAGTGTGTGTGATTGGGTGATGGTGATTGTGAGATGGTTAACAGGTGCAAGCGTGATCAGTGTGAACAGCTGTGTTGGTGCAGTGGATGATGGGAAATGCAGTCTATGAGTGATCTGTAACTGTGTGGTGTGAAAGTCAATGTGATGGGTGAGCGACCTCTTGTGGTGAATGAACAGAAGTTCATGGCCAGGATTTGTGACATAGCCCCCCCCCAAGGAGCGGCTTCCAGATGCTCCTAAATAATCCTAGGAGGGCGGTGGAGCGGAGGCGGAACAGGGGGAGGGACGGAGGGCCAGGTCCATGTGGAAGTGGAGTGGCTGTGGAACAAGGCAAAGTCGGCAGAGCAGGAAGCCAGGGCGGAGCGGATGGACCTGGAGCCCACCAGGGCGGAGCAGACGGACCTGGAGCCCACCAGGGCGGAGCTGACGGACCTGGAGCCCACCAGGGCGGAGCGGATGGACCTGGAGCCCACCAGAGCGTAGCGGACGGGACTGGAGCCCCCCAGGGCGGAGCAGGCGTGACAGGAGCCCCCCAGGGCGGAGCAGGCATGACAGGAGACCACCAGACCGGAGTAGTAGACCACCGCAGGAAAGCAGACCGGGCAGGAACCCATATCAGAGTCTGAGATCTGGGGGGAACAGAGACAGACAACACAGAGAGAGCAGAGACAGACAACACAGGGAGAGTAGAGACAGACAACACAGAGAGAGCCTTCCTGGTCTCAGGGGCCTTGGCAGGGCAGGTCTGGGAATTACAGGCGGCCTCCATAGCTGTGACTGAGCAGGACAAGGAATCACAGGCGGCCCTCATAGCCGTGACTGGGCAGGACAAGGAATCACAAGCGGCCTCCATAGCCGTGACTGGGCAGGACAGGGGGTTGCAGATGGCTTCCATAGCCTTGACAGGGCAGGACAGGGATTCGCAGACGGCCTCCTTAGCCGTGACAGGACAGGGCGCGAGTTCACAGACGGCCTTCCTAGCCGTGACAGGACAGGGCGACAGGACAGGGCGAAAGTTCACAGATGGCCTCCTTAGCCATGACGGGACAGGGCGAGAGCTCACAGACGACCTCCATAGCCAGGACAGGGAATCACAGACGGCCTCCATAGTCGTGACTGGGCAGGACAGGGGTTTGTAGATGGCTTCCATAGCCTTGACAGGGCAGGGCGAGAGTTCACAGACGGCCTTCCTAGCCGTGACAGGACAGGGCGAAAGTTCACAGACGGCCTCCTTAGCCGTGACAGGACAGGGCGAGAGTTCACAGACGGCCTCCGTAGCCGTGACAGGGCAGGATGAGGATTCACAGAAGGATACCACTGACACCTCTGGAGGTTCTGCAGCTAACGCGCCACCTCTGGAGGTTCTACAGTGGTAACATCAGGAGGCAGGTGGAGTTCAGTGACGGTCTCTTTGACAGTAACATGACAGGCTGGGAGTACATTATTGGGCGCCACCTCCATACCAGGAGCTGAAACAAGCATCGCCGCTTCAGGAGGTTCTGCAGCATGTGCTGCCACCTCTGAAGAAGCTGCAGCGAGTGCCATCACTTCAGAGAGCACAGCAGCGAGTATCACTGCCCCCTGAGGTTCTGCAGCATCAGCCGCCACCTCTGGAGACATTACAGTGGACTTCGCCACCTCAGCAGTTCAGTGGTGGTGTACGCAGCCCAAACGCAACACAAAGCAATCCCCATCATGGGAAGCGCTTCGAACAGGGGAATGAGTTCAGGGACAAGAGGGCCAAAGGGAGTGGATTTGGGAATACCAGCAGTGCGTACAGACACCAGCAGTGCATCCCTCACGCTGGATATCAAACAGGGAACTCGAAGGACTGACCTTACATCTCTCGGTGTGACAGATTCTGGCAGTTCGGCTGAGATGTGCAGAGACTCTGGTTGAAGAGCTTTGATGTGGTGTAATGCTGGCTGATGAGCTGTGATGCAGAGTGATTCTGGCTGATGAGCTGTGAGTTGGGTTAATTCATGATGATCAACGGTGGCTTGATCAAAGAAAAGTCCATGTGACTCTGGCTGTTCAGCGGAGACGTGAAGAGACTCTGGCTGGTCAGCTGTGACGGGGTCTGACTCTGGCTGGTCAGCTGTGACGTGGTCTGACTCTGGCTGGTCAGCTGTGACGTGGTCTGTCTCTGGCTGGTCAGCTGTGACGTGGTCTGTCTCTGGCTGGAGCGCTGAGGCGCGGAGAGACTCTGGCTGGTGCATTTTGCTTTGGTTGGACTCGTGACGATCAACTGTGGCCTGGCTTGTGGCTTGGCTTGACTCGTGACGATCAACTGAGGCTTGGCTTGACTCGTGACGATCAACTGTGGCTTGGCTTGACTCGTGACGATCAACTGGGGCTTGGCTTGACTCGTGATGATCAACTGTGGCTTGGATTGGCTCGTGACGATCACTTGTGGCTTGGCTTGGTTCTTTAACATCAGCAGCGACTTGACTAGGCTTTTTAACATAGGCTGCGGCCTGACTTGGATCTTTAACATCAGCTGGGACTTGACTTGGCTCTTTAACATCAGCTGGGACTTGACTTGGCTCTTTAACATCAGCTGGGACTTGACTTGGCTCTTTAACATCAGCTGGGACTTGACTTGGCTCTTTAACATCAGCTGGGACTTGACTTGGCTCTTTAACATCAGCTGGAACTTGACTTGGCTCTTTAACATCAGCTGGGACTTGACTTGGCTCTTTAACATCAGCTGGGACTTGACTTGGCTCTTTAACATCAGCTGGGACTTGACTTGGCTCTTTAACATCAGCTGGGACTTGACTTGGCTCTTTAACATCAGCTGGAACTTGACTTGGCTCTTTAACATCAGCTGGGACTTGACTTGGCTCTTTAACATCAGCTGGGACTTGACTTGGCTCTCTAACATCAGCTGGGACTTGACTTGGCTCTTTAACATCAGCTGGGACTTGACTTGGCTCTTTAACATCAGCCCTGACTTGAATTGACTCATGACTGGCAGCCCTGACATGACGGGGAGTTGTTGTGGCTGCCATCTTGTGAGCTTGTTCTGGTGCGTCCGCCATTCCAGTCATAGATGCGGCATCACGATCCTCATCCGCGACACCCACAGTGAATAGTGAGCCAACAGTTAACAAAGAAAAGTCCAAAAAACAACTTAGTGATGACTGCGGACCCTCGCGTCTGAGCTGAGATTGTAGAGGTGGATTAATGCCATCGCAAAAAATCTCAATCAAGGTTATGTCCGGTAAATCTGAATAATGAGCGAAGACTAAAAACTCTCTAATATGTTGCTCCAGTGATCGAGGACCTTGTTTAAGGGCAAACAGTATTCTTGTCGTGTCCATACCTGCTGAATGTCCGTCTGGGAAGCTGCTGGATCCTAGTGGGCCGAGTATTCTGTGACGAGGCGAACAAGATGTGAGGCAAGCGGATCCAAGTGCAAGCTCTTTATTATACAACATGGTCATATTCAGGCAGGGTCAGAAAATAGCAAACAGGTATGGCATGGGCAAGACACAAGAGTAGTCCTTAGAACAAGCGTGGGTCGGCGATCGGCGTACAGTATCCAAAGGGCAAGGCAGAGAGAATAATCCAGGAGCACGGGCAGGAATCAGAGCACAGGAAACTTAAACAAGTACAACTAGAAACGCTTTGTAAGGTAGCTAGGCTAAACAATACTCGGCAGAGAGCAGGAGAAAGTCCAGAGCTTATGTAGTGTGTGTGATTGGGTGATGGTGATTGTGAGATGGTTAACAGGTGCAAGCGTGATCAGTGTGAACAGCTGTGTTGGTGCAGTGGATGATGGAAAATGCAGTCTATGAGTGATCTGTTACTGTGTGGTGTGGAAGTCAATGTGATGGGTGAGTGACCTCTTGTGGTGAATGAACAGAAGTTCATGGCCAGGATGTGTGACAGGGTGTATCAGAGACATCTCCCGGTGCCGATCCACCATCTGATCCGGACACGGACTGAGAAACAGAATAAGAAAGAAAAAGACAAATATTAGCGTAGATGCCATTCTTCTTACGATGTAACGAGTACATCGTGTGTTATGAGGAGTGTTCCCGGTTCCGGTTGATCTAATTAATGCCGCATAATAATCCTTTAACGGATTTGAATAATAGAACTGTAGTAGTGTGTTAGGTGTATGTCAGGTTAAAGAGATGGGTCTTTAATCTAGATTTAAACTGACAGAGTGTGTCTGCCTCCCGAACAGTGTTAGGTAAATTGTTCCAGAGTTTGGGTGCTAAATAGGAAAAGGATCTGCTGCCCGCAGTCGATTTTGATATTCTAGGTATTATCAAATGGCCAGAGTTTTGAGAATGCAGCGGATGTGGAGGACTATAATGTGATAAGAGCTCGCTCAAGTACTGAGGAGCTAAACCATTCAGGGCTTTATAAGTGATTAACAAGATTTTAAAATCTATATGATGTTTAGTAGGGAGCCAGTGCAGTGTTGACAGAACCGGGCTAATGTGGTCATACTTCCTGGTTCTAGTAAGGACACTAGCTGCTGCATTTTGGACCAACTGTAGTTTGTTAATCAAGCATGCAGAACAACCACCCAGTAAAGCATTACAATAGTCTAACCTTGAGGTCATAAACGCATTAATTAATATTTCTGCATTTGACGTTGAAAGCATAGGTCGCAATTTAGATATGTTTTTGAGATGGAAAAACACAGTTTTACAGATGCTAGAAACATGGCTTTCAAATGAAAGATTGCTATCAAACAGCACACCTAGGTTCCTAACTGATGAAGAATTGACAGAGCAGCCAGTGACAGTAACACCAGTGACATACATAAGACCTGATATACTGATCTCCAGTGGTGTTATCCATAAGGAAGGTAACACCAGTGACAGTAACACCAGTGACATACATAATATCTGATATACTGATCTTCACTGGTGTTATCCATAAGGAAGGTGACACCAGTGACAGTAACACCAGTGACATACATAAGATCTGGTATACTGATCTTCACTGGTGTTATCCATAAGGAAGGTGACACCAGTGGCATTAACACCAGTGACATACATAAGACCTGATATACTGATCTTCAGTGGTGTTATCCATAAGGAAGGTAACACCAGTGACAGTAACACCAGTGACATACATAAGATCTGATATACTGATCTTCACTGGTGTTATCCATAAGGAAGGTAACACCAGTGACAGTAACACCAGTGACATACATAAGACCTGATATACTGATCTTCACTGGTGTTATCCATAAGGAAGGTAACACCAGTGACAGTAACACCAGTGACATACATAAGACCTGATATACTGATCTTCACTGGTGTTATCTACAACCCCAAATCAGAAAAAGTTGGGACAGTATGGAAAACGCAAATAAAAAAAGAAAGTAGTGATTTCTAAATTTACTTTGACTTGCATTTCATTGCAGACAATATGAACACAAAATATTTCATGTTTTGTCTGGTCAACTTCATGTCATTTGTAAATATACATCCTTTCCGGTCATTCAGACCTGCAACACATTCCAAAAAAAGTTGGGACAGTAAAGCATTTACCACTTTGTTATGTTGCCATTCCTTTTCACAACACTTAAAAGACGTTTAGGGACTGAAGACACCAAGTGATGAAGTGTTTCAGGTGTAATTTTGTCCCATTCTTCCTGCAAACAAGTCTTAAGGTGGGCAACAGTACGGGGTCTTCGTTGTCGCAAAATGCGACAACGCACTTCCTATCTTTCTTTGAGGAACATTGTTTTTAAACATTTCAATAATTTTCTCACGTATTTGTTGGCAAACTGGCGATCCTCGGCCCATCTTTGCTCCTAAAGGACTAGACCTTTCTTGGATGCTGCTTTTGTACCAAATCATAATTACAATCACCTGTTGACATCAACTGTTTCAAATCACATCATTATTTAACCAATTTACCTCATTACTAGCCCTAAATTGCTCCTGTCCCAACTTTTTTTGGAATGTGTTGCAGGTCTGAATGACAGGAAAGGATGTATATTTACAAATTACATGAAGTTGACCAGACAAAACATGAAATATTTTGTGTTCATATTGTCTGCAATGAAATACAAGTCAAAGTAAATTTAGAAATCACTACTTTCTTTTTTTATTTGCGTTTTCCATACTGTCCCAACTTTTTCTGATTTGGGGTTGTATAAGGAAGGTGACACCAGTGTAGGGCTGGGCGATATGGCTGAAAACTGTCTCATATCGGTCGATATCGATACTTATTGATATTTTTTATGACCCATTTAATATAAGGACCAGGAGAAAAATATATTACATTTAAACATTTTTATTTTAAACTTAACCTTCCTCTGATCATAATCCCCTCAGTTATTAAGACAGAAATGTCAACAACCATGGAAAACTCAAATAATTAAAATGTAAACATAAGTCTAAAGTTACAATGAACACTTAACAATTATCTCTTAATATTTAAGGTGCAAAATGAAAGAAAATGTAAGAAATGCTTAATAAAGTGTAATAAAATAGTGCAAAGTGTTAAATATAAACAGAGAAACCTCAGAATTTAGTGCAAGTTTAGTGCTAGAAAGTTCACTAGCTGTTCACCTTCTGGTGAATAAAGTGTTTTTAAAATATGTGCAGTTTTGTAAACATAAATAAAACTGAGGTAGACTGAGATACATCTGTAACATAAAAAAACAAACCTGATACAGTACAGTAACATTGTTTGAAATATAAAACCTGCAGAAATATGAAAAAGTAACTCTTCAAGTTATTCTTACTCTAATCATACCTGAAGTTGAACTATTCAAGTATATTTTCAGTACAGGTTTTGTGCTAGGAACACCAGCTGGTTGACCTTCTCTGGGTCTAAAGCTGCCCTGGTGCATGTAACAATATTACCCCCAGTACTAAAAATTCTTTCTGAGGGGGTGCTGGTGGCTGGGATGCACAAGTACTTTTTCGCCAGCTGAGACAATCTGGGGAAGTTGTGTTCATGTAGCCTCCACCAGTCCAGATGGTTAGACTCACTGTCTGCATCAGGTACCTTTCCAGCTCACTCTCCACTTTTTGTTTTTCAGTGAGAGGCAAAGCATCATCTTCTTGGCACTGTTTTTTGAAAAAGCTCCCCAATGACTTGCGTTGCTTCTTCACGCCCAGTGGCATAGGTGGTCCACTAACAGCTCCTCCTTCTGCACCTTGGTCTGCTGCTCCCTCAGAAGGCCCTGCCTGTGATTGGCCCTGGTCTTCATCCATGATCTCAGACACAGCTCTCATTTGAATGGCCCCTACCTTCTCTGGTCTGATGTATTGGCCTTTAAACCTAGGGTCCACGAAAGTAGCCATGTCAAGGAGATCATCAGTGTCACGGTCAGCATATTTCTCATCGAGAGGTCATTATTTTTGTCTTCAGCTCTTTTGTGAGCTGAGTGTCCCCCTCATTAACTTTCAGCAAACTGGAGCGGAAAAGGTGGAGCACAGGCTTCACGTACGAGACCGTCACATATGACTCCCCAGAAAGGGAGTCTGTGAACTCCAGGAGAGGAGTTAAGGCCGCATGCATTGACTCAAGGACGTCAATATCCTGCCATGTTGGGATCAGGTGCCTGTTGTTTTTGTCAGAAGACAGAACTTCAGTTTTGGCCTTTTGTTGCTCTAGGACCCTTGCCACCATCTTTTGTCTTGAGCCCCACCTGGTTGGTGACTCTGTGACCAGCTGGTGTGTGGGAAGATGGAGACGTTCCTGTGCTTTAGAGAGCGCACTCTTTTTCTTTTTCACCTCGTGAACAGCTCCCAATATAACGTCACATGCTGTCATGTGAACATTTCAAGAATTATGAGGTGACATGAATGCAGTATAACTAGGCATGCTTGAAACTTCCATGCAGGTGTTTTGGAGTTAGTTTGAGCTAAAATCTGCAGGACAGCGGCCCTCCAGGACCGAGCTTGGACACTCCTCTTTTATCCCTTCTTTGACTGTGTGACTGAAACCAAATGTGAGATATTCAAACTGACCAATCAGCAGATTACAGCTTCCCACATCAGTCAAAAGTGTGACAATTAGCAAACCTCAGATGTACACACATCTCGGCTAGGGCTGGGCAATAAAACGATAATTAGCACAATATGACTTTCCTCGATAAAACGACATGAAGAGTTCAATAAATGTCCCATTTAATGTTTATGCACCAAAAGTGGAACAAAACAGCGCTATTCATTTGAACCACGCCACATGGACCGTTTATCTGCTTAGTTCAAAGTTCAAACAAGCTTAATCTCTGATCGGGCTCATTCACACAAGCACTAAACAGTGCTGTGAGATCCAGGGCTGGGCAATAAAACGATAATTATCACAATATGACTTTCCTAGATAAAACGATATGAAGAGTTCAATGTCCCATTTAATGTTTATGCACCAAAAGTGGAACAAAACAGCGCTATTCATTTGAACCATGCCACATGGACCGTTTATCTGCTTAGTTCAAAGTTCAAACAAGCTTACTCTCTGATCGGTCTCATTCACACAAGCACTAAACAGCACTGTGAGATCCATTGAGAAGCGCTTGAATTCAGTAAAGAGCATGTCTTGGCGACTTAAACAAGGTTTAGATTAAACCGTGCTGACAAACAGGAGAATGTTAGCACATGGAGAGACTAAGAATTTAATTTTACTATTAACCTGTTGGCCTTTACGCCTACCTTTGAAGAGATGGCATACCCAAACTAAAACAGACAGCTCATGAAGCTGAAGAAGTAGTACTAAAAGCAGAAGTAGGGTCTCGTTAGAAAACAGACACTTGGCAGTTACTTGTCATCATAAAACAAAAATGCTATCTGCATAATTTTGTAAATTTATTCACATTTTTTAAATTTTAACTTTATGAAAATAGTTGACGTTGGCCTTGTCTTAATCTAGAAATGCACTGGAGCTAAAGACACATATCTAACCATGTTATATTTCAAATCTGAAGAGAAGTCTAAAACTCTAAATTATATTAAATGTTTTTCAATACCATGTCAGATGATTTTATTTTGGGAAGACTCTTAAATGCTACAAATGGCTCTTGTGGTAAGAAAGAGTGGGCTAACTGATGTTTTGTTGCCATCTTCTAAGCATTCATTCAGTGTATTGTCTCTATTGTTTTGGGGTACAAACTGCCCCCATTTATTTTTAGTCTCCTCTGCACATATTCACACCTCTCCGGCCTGCTTATAGCTCTAATTATTATTTTGTTCTGTCATTATAATTACTGAGTACTTTCTATTCACACTGTTTTAATCCTCAATTTCTTTTATCAAACTACTCACTTCACCTTCTTTGAAACTGTATCAAAAGCCCTTCTTGAAAAAATAAACAATCCAATGAGTTCTATTCAAAATTACTTAAAGTGTTACATATTCGTTCCTATTTGGGGCATGTTAGCTTAGCACACCATCCCAATTTAAGAGATTAAAACTACATTTTTTCCTCCAAACTCACTTTATAGTGCAAGTCGAGCATTTTGAATATCCTTCTGTGATCTGATGTGGCTTTGGATGTAATGAGATGTAAAATAATATTCCTTTGTATTATTCTGCACATTGATAAAGGAAATGTTGATTAGCATTGCATTATAAATATCATCTATTATTATGAAAATCCCCGGCTTGAACAACACAGATGAACCATATATCTTTGCAATTGTATTTATTGTCTCCAAAACATCTCTGTTATAGCAATTTCTGGAAGCAGTTTATTGCTGCGTTCACATCACCTCGTAATTCCTGAAATCTTGTGACGTTATATTGGAAGCTGCTCATGTTCTTGAATTGGGAATTAACTGTTTCAACTCCGTGCTGCATGTCTGTAATATTCACTTTACTTTTGTATTAAGAAATTGGCAAAAGTCAATTACACATTTTTTAAAATATAAATATTATGAAAAAGCTGCTTATTACATTTACTACTGGAAGTGTCTTGTGTGAATGGAACAGACAGCAGTAATATTTTTTATTTTTTTTTACCAAAAATGTGGTGATCTGACTGAGAATGTAACAGAAGGCTTTTATGTACTATCTATAGAAATTTGAGGCAAACATATGATAATCTATCAATATCTCTCAAAACGTGCACACACTTTTGAAGTAAAGGCCTGAGGGACGTTGTTTCCCCCCCCCAAGTATTTTCATGATAACCGGACAGGAGTTTTTTCTGAATGGATGCTGCTGATGCTCATAATTCATATTAAAAGGTATTGATTTTCATAAATACTGACACAAATTAAAATTAATTTAAGGCATAATTTACAATCTTTTACATTAAAACTACAAACTAACATTAAAAAAAGAGTGCTTAAGTGCATCAGCATCCAGATGAAGCTTAAGAGGTTAAGATTTGTTTTGTTAAGGACAAATGAGTAGAAAAATATAAAATAAATATAAATAAAATATAAATATATAATAAAATATAAATGTCACTGTCATTTGATGGTGGATGTGGTAAATAAGCTGCCAGCGATCAAACTATTGATTTTGAAGTCACTGAAAATGGTAGTTTTGCAAATATGTTTGAGATCACGAATATGAGTCAGATGCTTAATGTACTGTGGAAGTGCGCTCTGACGATAACGGCGATGGTACAATCATCTGCTCAAATTGAACCCCTCTAAGTTTCAAAAGGTAACGAAATATGCTTCATGTTATTCTTCTGTAATGGCTCTTAAAATATCAAGAGAGTTTTTTGCTTTTGCATCAGTTTAGGATCCATCCCTGCTGGATATATAGGTCTGGGTCGCTAAAGACCCAAATATGTAAGAATGATTGGCGAAACATTCATGCATATAAGGGTTAAAACCACAATTAACAGTCTGGTTTCTTCAACTTTCATTTATGAGCAAAAATCTGTCTTTAAACTTGAAAGAAATAAAGATTTAACATTTATTGTGATAATTATCAATATTTACTGATATGAAAATTGTGATAATTTGCTTTGGCTATATTGCCCAGCCCTAATCTTGACCAACAGACCTTTATCCCTATCGGCACATTTGTGCCTTTACCAATCACAAATGGCTAAGATATGGTAAGAAAGAGGGGGCTGGAACAGGAAAACAAATGTCTTTGTTCATTTGCAACCCTAAAGTACTCAAAAACATTGCAATATATATATATTTTTCCAACACCTTGTCCCTTTAGTATGACGGCGTTTTAGTGCCATGTTAAAAAAAATCTAAGATTACGAGATTAAAGTCGTAATATTTCGAGAATAATGTCGAAATACTATGAGAATAAAGTCATAGTACTACGAGAATAAAGTCGAAATATTACGAGAATAAAGTCAAAATATTTAGAGAATAAAGTCATAGTACTACGAGAATAAAGTCGAAATACTACGAGACTTAAGATTAAAGTTATAATATTTTGAGATATTCTAGCTTTTTGCACATGCAAATGGCCCAGATTGGGAGCACCGGCAGATATTCCAAAGTCTCAGCTTTCAAAATTTGTCAGTTTTATAGCGAAATACAAGTATATTATATTGTTCACGCTCTTTAATGTGGCCTGACAGATCGCTGTTTTCGTTTCAGATTAAGCGGCATGTGAGTCAATCTTCTTTCCGATTACAATAATGAGACATAATTTTCATTATAAAATAGTATAGGCTTGTCACAGATCAGCCAGGCTCCACCACCAATCCTCCACAACGATCACAATCACCTGAATTCTAATTCAAGCCACCTGTACCCAATCTTCACTCAATCACTCCAGCACTACTTAAGCACACACCTCATTCCAGTCAGTTGTCCGATCTCGACTATACGAAGTGGACTCACATCAGCCATACGCTCTAACCTACCTGTTACTTACCTCTAGCTACTTACCTCCTGTTCCTCTCCTTCGTCGATCCTCCATGTCTCCAACATCTGCCTGCCTCTGGTCTTCGTCTACTCTCTGCTCCGGCATCATCTCGAGGTGTGTGCTTCACCACATCATCCACGAGTTCCTGGCAAGAGACTTCTGTCAAGCATATCCTTTACCACTCAAGAACCTCAAAGTTGATACCCACCATTCTGCCCTGCTTACCCGATCGCTGAATCCAATAAACTGTTATATTGTTTTATATCCTCTGTGTCTGGTCTGCTTCTCATAACAGAACATCGGACCTATTACAGACGATTCAGCATGAGTCGGCCGGATCCATTCCAGGACCTCGTAGATACGTTACGACGAGTTCTCACCCCTGCACCTCCACAATCACCGCCGATCACTTCCGTGACCACCACCGTCAGTCCTTCGCCGGCAGTAACCGCCAGTCCCATGGCCACACCAGCGCCCTTCTCTGGCGTGGCGGAGGAGTGCAACGGTTTTCTACTACAATGCTATCTCTATGTTGAGAATCAAACCTATTTCTATCCTACGGAGAAGTCCAAAATCTAATTTCTCATATCTCTTCTTTCAGGCAAAGCATTGCAATGGGCGGAAACCATCTGGTCCCAGTCAGGAAGTGTCACTAAATCATTCGATAATTTTGTAAATCATTTCAGGGAAGTATTTGGACGTGCATACGGTGATTCCACCGCTGGTGATCAACTATACCATCTCCGACAGGGGTCTCTGCCAATAAAGGAGTATGCACTTAAATTCAGGACTCTAGCAGCAGCCAGTGGTTGGGATGAACGATCGCTGGTCACCACTTACTGTCACGGATTGGAACCCAAACTTCACCTGCAGATGGCGGGCTATGATGACAGCTATGGCCTTGCAAATATGATCCAACACTCCATTTGTTGTTCCTTCCGCATGCAATCTTGCTTTGAAGAATCCACCACCTGGTACCGTTGAACTCCTCCACATCGCTACCCAGAGCCTCTCTGCCCACCAAAACCAGAAACCAAACTCATGTTAACAGAGAATATGCAACTATCATCAGCTGAGCGGCAGAGACGTCTTACGAAGTGACTTTGTTTATACTGCGGAGGACATGTGATCTCTGCATGTCCACCTCGCTTTCTGGTGAGTGCAATTCAACCTATTCCTCAGAACATGCCACCATTCTCTATTGTGGTAACGCTTATTGCACCTAATGTCGCTTTTCCAGTCCATGCCCTCCTCGACTCGGGATCCGTAGGGAAATTCATATCAGGAAGCCTCTGCCGCCAGCTCAAGAGCCGTACAACGATCAACCCAAAGACCTACCAAGTCCAATCCGTAACCGGAAAGTCACTCAGCCATCACTCTGTCAGACTCATTACTGGTCCATTAACATTACGAGTGGGTAATCTCCATGAAGAGAGGATTCAACTTCTGGTTCTGGAGGAGGCCAACACCGACGTCATTCTTGGCCGTCCCTGGTTCGCTTTACACAAACCCCAATTAGCCTGGCGAACGGGAGACGTCCTGAAGTGGGGTGACCACTGCTTCCCAGATTGCTTCCCCTATATGCCTCGACCGCCTCTATCAGTCAAGCCAACCCTTTCTCTCAATGCCACCTCCATCGAGAGTCCAGTCGATAAGCAATCTGTGGATATTCCGGATAGTTATTCCCCCTCCGCAATAAGCCCTTCAGTGACGTCTTTTGCCTGAAGAAGGCCACTCAACTTCCTCCTTACCGGCCATGGGACTGCGCGATAGATCTGGAGTCAGTGCCCAAAGGAAGAATCTATCCTCTGTCACTCCCTGAACAGAAGGCCATGGAGGAGTACATAGAAGAGGCTCTTAAACAGGGTTACATTAAGATTATTTTTATTTGTCACATACACCATTACATAGAGAGTATATAACCAGTAGTGAAATGTATTCTCTGCATTTAACCCATCCTAAGTGAACACACACCCGGAGCAGTGGGCAGCCAAGTTACAGCGCCCGGGGAGCAGTTGGGGGTTCGGTGCCTTGCTCAAGGACACCTCACTCGTGGTATTGAAGGAGGATACTCCCCCCACCAACAATCCCTGCCGGACCTGAGATTCGAACCCACAACCTTCCGCTTACAAGTCCGACTCGCTATCCATTAGGCCACGACTGCCCCACCCTTCTACGTCCCCTGCTGCTTCAAGTTTCTTTTTTGTGGCAAAGAAGGACGGAGGCTTGCGGCCCTGTATCGACTTCCGGGCATTGAATAATATTACAGTAAAATTCCGTTGTCCACTTCATCTCGTCCCAGCAACCCTAGAACATCTCCGTGGTGCCACTATCTTCACCAAGCTGGACCTCAGCAGCGCATACAACCTCATCCGAATACGTGAGGGGGACGAGTGGAAGACTGCCTTTGTGACCCTTACTGGCCACTACGAATATTTGGTAATGCCGTACGGCCTTGTCAACGCCCCCTCCGTATTTCAGGACTTCATGCACGAGGTGCTCCGAGAGTACCTCCATCGCTTCGTCTTGGTTTACATCGATGATATCCTCATATACTCTCGGAGTCTGGCCGAACATCGTCACCACGTTGCGGAGGTCCTCCAACACCTACGACAGTTCCACCTCTTCCTCAAAGCTGAGAAATGTTCTTTTCATCAGTCCTCCGTACAGTTCTTAGGTTATCACATTGACAGTAATGGCATCCGGATGGACGAGGGGAAGGTGGAGGCCATTAGGACATGGGCACAACCCACAACCATCAAAGAACTCCAGCGTTTCCTAGGATTCTCCAACTTTTACCATCGGTTCATCCAGAATTACAGTACCCTTACCGGTCCACTCACCAATCTACTCCGCAATAAGCCCAAGTCTCTGTCCTGGTCCACAGCTGCCAATGAAGCCTTCGAGAGGCCACCCAAGCTCCTATCCTCGTGCTGATCCAGAAAGACCCTTCATTGTTGAAGTACATGCGTCCACCACGGGAGTGGGAGCTGTTCATTCCCAGCAGCAGGGGAACCCATCGAGACTCCATCCATGTGGCTTCTTTTCACGAAAGCTCAGCCCGGCGGAATGAAATTACAACATCGGCAACCGAGAACTTCTGGCCATCAAGCTCGCCCTCAAGGAGTGGAGACACTGGCTTGAGGGAGCCCAGCACCCATTCACAGTTCTCACCGATCATAAAAACCTACAGTACCAGAGAGAAGCTAAGAGACTCAACCCGCGACAAGCATGTTGGGCATTATTTTCCCCACGCTTCAATTTCAAGATCACCTATCATCCAGGTCCCAAGAATGTCAAAGCCGATGCACTTTCACGACTTCACGCTCCTGAGGAAGAAGACCCACCTAATTCCATCATTCCCGAAAATATGTTTGTCTGTCCCATCCAATGGAATCCAGAATCCGCTCCCTCTTCCAATGTTTCCACGGCCACTCCGCCGGGCTGCCCACCAGATGCACAATATGTTCCACAACTCCAACGCACTCCTCTCATCCATTCAGCGCACTCCTCATTGGGCACTGGCCACCCTGGGACCAACACTACCCTCTCGCTACTAAAAGACCGTTACTGGTGGCCGAACATGGCAAGGGATGTGAGAAGGTTCGTCCAGGGTTGCGAAGAGTGTGCCATCTCCAAGAGTCCTCACCATCTTCCTGCTGGTAAGCTTCTTCCGCTGCCCGTTCCTAATCGACGTTGTTCATACCTAGGAGTTGACTTCGTCACGGATCTACCACCCTCAGACGGTAATACTGGCATCCTGGTTGTTGTGGATAGATTCTCCAAGTCCTGTCGTCTGATCCCACTCAAAAATCTGCCCACGGCTATGGAGACGGCAGAATTTATGTTTAACCACGTGTTCAGGTATTTCGGCATTCCCGAAGACATTGTATCAGACCGTGGGCCCCAGTTAATTTCCCGGGTATGGAAGAACTTCTTCAAGCTCCTAGGTGTGACTGTCAGTCTATCGTCTGGACACGATCCACAGACCAACGGGCAGACAGAGAGAAATATCCAGGAAATCGTACGTTTCCTACGAACCTTCTGCCATAGCCACCAGCACTCTTGGAACCAGTATATTGGCTGGGCCGAGTACGCTCAGAATTCCCTTCGTCAGCCATCAACTGGACTCACTACCTTCCAGTGCGTGCTCGGTTTCCAGCCAGCCTTGTTCCCCTGGGACGGGGAACCCGCGGATTTTCCTGCAGTAGATTACTGGTTCCGAGAGAGCGAGATGGTTTAGGACGAAGCACACCATCATCTTCAACGAGCCAGGCGCAGGCGCAAGATGACAGCAGACCTTCGACGATCCGACTCCCCTCCTTACCAAACTGGACAGAACGACTGGCTGTCTACACGTGAAATCAGGTTGCGCCTGCCCTGTAAGAAGCTCGCTCCCAGATACGTTGGCCCCTTTACCATCCAGAAGCAGATCAATCCGGTCACTTTCCTACTCAAACTGGTTGGATGAATACAAAATTCATCCAACCTTCCATGTATTACTTCTCAAACCATATCACTCTCCCGTCTCTTCCTCCACAGAGCCTGGCCTGATCACAGAAACCCCTCTCCCGCTAATCCTGGAGAATGGAGCAGTCTACGAGGTCAGAAACATCTTGGATACCCGACGTCGTGTTGGGCAACTGGAGTACCTCGTATATTGGGAAGGGTATGGACCGAAGGAGATGTCATGGATTCCCAGAGACGATATCCTGGATCCGACTCTTATGGAGGAATTCCACTCTAATTTCCCTGATCGGCCAGCACTGAGGACAAGAGGTAGACCACCACGTCGTCGGCCCCTCGATTACCATCCTGGTGATATGATGCAGTTCAACATGGGATGCCAAAGCAAGAACCTAGTGAGATTCCGAGCTGGTGCAGTTTCTTTGGTGCACACAGTTTCTTCATCGGGTCCGGGTCAGCCTGTGTTCGGCCGCCGGCGGGAGACATGATGCTCACGGATCCGTCAAGAGATGCAGCTCCACGAAAACATGAACTGTGCTCTGTAAGTCTTGTTTTTTTAACATTTGTTAACTACCAAATCAGTGAACATAATCAACGAGATGTGTATAAGTTGTTGTAAAGCACCGCAGCTAGCTAGTAAGCATTAGCTATATATTTTTAAAACCGTGTAAAAACATTACCGTATGAAGGCATAACTGGTAGGTTAACCTCATTTTGCTAATATTATTACCATCAAGTCTAGTAACAGCTTAGTGACAATGGGTCTCATTCACTAAACATGCGTACGCACAAATTTTTGCGTACGGACGGTTTCACGAATAAATCATGATTCATCAAAAACTTTCGTACTAAAATTTATTCTAAATGTACGAAAAAATTCAAGAACAACTTATACCACACGTACACAATAATCATGTACGCCCGGGGCCTTATAAGCATGTATAAAGAACCCCACATATAATTAGATATGTTATTTACAGGGTGGGTGAAAAGTAACTAGACATTAAAATTGATAATAAAGTATAATTAGAGGTCCAATTATATAAAACTCTCTCTCTCTCTCTCTCTATATATACAGGTGCTGGTCATATAATTAGAATATCATCAAAAAGTTGATTTATTTCACTAATTCCATTCAAAAAGTGAAACTTGTATAATGTATACATTCATTCCACACAGACTGATATATTTCAAGTGTTTATTTCTTTTAATTTTGATGATTATAAGTGACAACTAATGAAAACCCCAAATTCAGTATCTCAGAAAATTAGAATATTGTGAAAAGGTTCAATATTGAAGACGCCTGGTGCCACACTCTAATCAGCTAATTAACTCAAAACACCTGCAAAGGCCTTTAAATGGTCTCTCAGTCTAGTTCTGTAGGCTACACAATCATGGGGAAGACTGCTGACTTGACAGTTGTCCAAAAGATGACCATTGACACCTTGCACAAGGAGGGCAAGACACAAAAGGTCATTGCAAAAGAGGCTGGCTGTTCACAGAGCTCTGTGTCCAAACACATTAATAGAGAGGCGAAGGGAAGTAAAAGATGTGGTAGAAAAAAGTGTACAAGCAATAGGGATAACTGCACCCTGGAGAGGATTGTGAAACAAAACCCATTCAAAAATGTGGGGGAGATTCACAAAGAGTGGACTGCAGCTGGAGTCAGTGCTTCAAGAACCACTACGCACAGAAGTATGCAAGACATGGGTTTCAGCTGTCGCATTCCTTGTGTCAAGCCACTCTTGAACAACAGACAGCGTCAGAAGTGTCTCGACTGGACTGCTGCTGAGTGGTCCAAAGTTATGTTCTCTGATGAAAGTAAATTTTGCATTTCCTTTGGAAATCAGGGTCCCAGAGTCTGGAGGAAGAGAGGAGAGGCACAGAATCCAAGTTGCTTGAGGTCCAGTGTAAAGTTTCCACAGTCAGTGATGGTTTGGGGTGCCATGTCATCTGCTGGTGTTGGTCCACTGTGTTTTCTGAGGTCCAAGGTCAACACAGCTGTATACCAGGAAGTTTTAGAGCACTTCATGCTTCCTGCTGCTGACCAACTTTATGGAGATGCAGATTTCATTTTCCAACAGGACTTGGCACCTGCACACAGTGCCAAAGCTACCAGTACCTGGTTTAAGGACCATGGTATCCCTGTTCTTAATTGGCCAGCAAACTCGCCTGATCTTAACCCCATAGAAAATCTATGGGGTATTGTGAAGAGGAAGATGCGATATGCCAGACCCAACAATGCAGAAGAGCTGAAGGCCACTATCAGAGCAACCTGGGCTCTCATAACACCTGAGCAGTGCCACAGACTGATCGACTCCATGCCACGCCGCATTGCTGCAGTAATTCAGGCAAAAGGAGCCCCAACTAAGTATTGAGTGCTGTACATGCTCATACTTTTCATGTTCATACTTTTCAGTTGGCAAAGATTTCTAAAAATCCTTTCTTTGTATTGGTCTTAAGTAATATTCTAATTTTCTGAGATACTGAATTTGGGGTTTTCGTTAGTTGTCAGTTATAATCATCAAAATTAAAAGAAATAAACACTTGAAATATATCAGTCTGTGTGGATGAATGTATACATTATACAAGTTTCACTTTTTGAATGGAATTAGTGAAATAAATCAACTTTTTGATGATATTCTAATTATATGACCAGCACCTGTATATATGTAATTAGAGGTCCAAACAACAAAGCACTTGATCTATCCTTATATAAACGGAGATTATTGTGTCTCACTTTGTGTTTGGAGGCATGGCACACTTGGTACTGCTTGAAGACATTGCGGCGCATGCTCTAAGGAGAGAGCGCATCTTTAGAGAGCACACCGATATGTTTGCTGAGAGTGACGAATGGCTGTTCAGTTACGCAAATGGATACACCTTTAAAAAGCACTTTTTTTCTGGCTTCCACCTCCGACAGCAAAACCTCACGTTCATTATCGTTAAAGTTCTTTTTCTTTGTCTTTTATTTCGGTGCCACTGTGAAACTTGTGTATTAAATAAATTCAATGCACACAATCTGAAGTAGTTTAAGTCTTTGGTTCTTTTAATTGTGATGATTTAGGCTCACATTTAACAAAAACCCACCAATTCACTATCTCAACAAATTAGAATACTTCATAAGACCAATAAAAAATATTTTTTTAGTGAATTGTTGGCCTTCTGGAAAATATGTTCATTTACTGTATATGTACTCAATACTTGGTAGGGGCTCCTTTTGCTTTAATTACTGCCTCAATTCGGCGTGGCATGGAGGTGATCAGTTTGTGGCACTGCTGAGGTGGTATGGAAGCCCAGGTTGCTTTGATAGCGGCCTTCAGGTCATCTGCATTGTTGGGACTGGTGTCTCCCATCTTCCTCTTGACAAGCATATTGTCAGGCGAGTTTGCTGGCCAATCAAGCACAGTAACACCATGATCATTGAACCAGCTTTTGGTACCTTTGGCAGTGTGGGCAGGTGCCAAGTCCTGCTGGAAAATGAAATCAGCATCTACATAAAGCTTGTCAGCAGAAGGAAGCATGAAGTGCTCTAAAATTTCCTGGTAGATGGCTGCGTTGACTGTGGACTTCAAAAAACACAGTGGACCAACACCAGCAGATGACATGGCAGCCCAAATCATCACTGACTGTGGAAACTTCACACTGGACTTCAAGCAACATGGATTCTGTGCCTCTCCACTCTTCCTCCAGATTCTGGGACCTTGATTTCCAAATGAAATGCAAAATTTACTTTCATCTGAAAAGAGGACTTAGGACCACTGAGCAAATGTCCAGTTCTTTTTCTCCACAGCCCAGGTAAGACGCTTCTGACGTTGTCTCTGGTTCAGAAGTGGCTTGGTAGCCCTTTTCCTGAAGACGTCTGAGTGTGGTGACTCTTGATGCACTGACTCCAGCCTCAGTCCACTCCTTGTGAAGCTCTCACGTGTTTGAATCAGCTTTGCTTGACAGTATTCTCAAGCTTGCAGTCATCTCTGTTGCTTGTGCACCTTTTCCTACCGAAATTCTTCCTTCCAGTCAACTTTGCATTTAATATTCTTTGATACAGCACTCTGTAAACAGCCATACCTTTCAGTAATGACCCTCTGTGACTTACCCTCTTTGTGGAGGGTGTCAATGTTCATCTTCTGGATCATTGCCAACTCAGCAGTCTTCTCCATTATTGTGGTTTCAAAGAGCATGAGATACCCAGAATTTATACTGTAGGGATGGTCATTAACAGAAACTCAAATGTAAATATTCTAATATTTTGAGATACTGATTTTTGACTTTCATGAGCTGTAAGCTCTAATCATCAAAATTAAAACAAAAAAACTTTTGAAATGTTTTACTTTACATGCAATGAATCTAAAATATATAAAAGTTTCCCTTTTTGAAATAACTTACAAGAAAAAAATAACTTTTTCACGACATTCTAATTCATTTAGATGCACCTGTAGTACCGCTTTGTGGAAAGCCCTTATATGGAGCTGGTTTGGGTGTGTATTATGCTAATTACTAACCTCGTGCACGCGGGAGCTCATTTAGAAGACTCCAAATTCACTAACAGAAGAACGAGTTTAAGAACAAGCTTATGTGCATAAGCACGTGTTGTGAATCATGCGGAAAGTTTTCGTGAGAAGTTCAAATGTGCGTATAAATACAAAAAACGTACGCAATTATTAATGAATGAGACCCATTGTTTGCAGAACTAATTGGTAACTTTTTGTCATGTGGTGTGTTTCTAAGGCTTTGGAAGATGGGAGTGTGAAGATCTGAAGCAGTGGAGGCCAACAGTTATGAACCACCTCTACTGGACCACAGCTTCCACTCCTGATGGAGATGCAGATGTGATGGAGGCCAAGTGGAAAAGCATGGTCAGCAGTGAATGTAATCTAAACTTGTGTTTGCTCCTCCCAGCATATGCCATCTGAGAGAGGAATACTGCAGGTCACCACAGGTTCCACGAGAACGCAGCACTGTCTTGTCTTCCACTACACCTGCTCCCCTTTCCAGGACCCTCCAGAGGATCATCAAGATCAGGCTGTTGGCGTTTATCTAGCACAGCATTCACGATTTAACACACGTCAACAACACATTAGTGTAATACCCAGACTGAAAGATTGTTAAATGTTTTTAAATGGGTCAGATGGTATTTCTTTTGGTAGTATATGTTTGGTACATCTACATATACATTCACTTGCCACATTATTAGGTACACCTTGCTAGTACCGGATTGGACCCCCTTTTGCCTTCAGAACTGCCTTAATTCTTAGTGGCATAGATTCAACAAGGTGTTGGAAACATTCCTCAGACATTTTGGTCCATATTGACAAGATAACATTACACAGTTTTCGGCTGCACATCAATCTCCCGTTCCACCACATCACAAAGATGCTGTATTGGATTGAGATCTGGTGACTGTGGAGGCCATTTGAGTAAAGTGAACTCATTGTCATGTTCAAGAAACCAGTCTGAGATGATTTGAGCTTTGTGACATGGTGCATTATTAGCCTGCTGGAAGTAGCCATCAGAAGATGGGTACACTGTAGTCATAAAGGGATGGACATGGTCAGCAACAATACTCAGGTAGGCTGTGGTGTTTAAACGATTCTCAATTGGTACTAAGGGGCCCAAAGTGTGCCAAGAAAATATCCCCACACCATTACACCACCACCAGCAGCCTGAACCGTTGAGACAAGGCAGGATCGATCCATGCTTTCATGTTCTTTACGCCAAATTCTGACCCTACCATCTGAATGTTGCAGCAGAAATCGAGACTCATCAGACCAGGCAACGTTTTTCCAATCTTCTTTTGTCCAATTTTGGTGAGCCTGTGCGAATTGTAGCCTCCGTTTCCTTTTCTTAGCTGACAGGAGCGGCACCCGGTGTGGTCTTCTGCTGCTGTAGCCCATCTGCTTCAGGGTTCGACGTGTTGTGCGTTCAGAGATGGTATTCTGCATACCTTGGTTGTAACAAGTGATTATTTGAGTTACTGTTGCCTTTTTATCGTCTCTAACCAGTCTGCCCATTCTCCTCTGACCTCTGACATCAACAAGGCATTTTTGTCCACACAACTGCCGCTCACTGGATATTTTCTCTTTTTCGGACCATTCTCTGTAAACCCTAGAGATTGTTGTGCGTGAAAATCCAGTAGATCAGCAGTTTTTGAAATACTTAGACCAGCCCATGTGGCACCAACAACCATTCCTCATTCAAAGTCACTTAAATCCCCTTTCTGATGCTCGGTTTGAACTTCAGCAAGTCGTCTTCACATCTAGATGAGTTGCATTGAATGCATTGAGTTGCTGCCATGTGGTTGGCTGATTAGCAATTTGTGTTACCATGCAATTGAACAGGTGTATCTAATAAAGTGGCCGGTGAGTGTATAAACAGTTGAAATGTGTTTTGAGTTGGGTATTAACAGTGCTATGAAATAATATTTATGATTTAGTGCTGTATAAATAAAACTGAATTGAATTAACCATAAATGTAGATCTGCTTGATTGGGATTTATTTTTAATTGACTGTCAACAAAATGGGGCCATTCAAAACTTTTATAAAGTCCTCCTTTCTCTGTAAACTATCTTCTAATGTCTGACACAACCAGTGATGGGAATAACGGCGTTATAAATAAACGGCGTTACTTACGTCGTTATTGTTTTCAGTAACGAGTAATCAAACGAATTACTGTTTCCCCCGTTACAACGCTGACCTGTTACTGACCATAAAATGCGGCGTTACTATAATATATTATCATTTTATTTTTCAGTTCATCTGAATGGATGCGCAGTGTAGCTGTATTTGACATACCGTAAACTCTAGTGTGAAGCGCACGGCTCGCCGTAGCTTTGTCTCTCTCACACACACACATATACACACGCGCGCAAAGAAAGATACAGAGCGAGAGAGTCTTTCATAACATGCAGAATTGACGTGCTACATGTAAACGATATACTTTGTTGTGTTTTCCTGTCAAAATAACAGAGTTCCTTTTGGAATTCTTCAGCTTTTAAGAACTGCCAGGTTTTCTGCTAGTGGGCGGAACTAATGCTCAAACGACAATCTCATTGGCCGGCGCTCACCTATTACATTTATGCATTTAGCAGACTCTTTTATCCAAAGCGACTTACATTGCATTCAAGTTACAGTTTTACATTTTATCAGCTCTTGCTGTATTATCATCCCTGTTTTGATTTCAGCGAATCAATTCGAGCGAACCCATACAACGTGATTAATATTCATGATCCCAGATTGTTATTAGTGGTATAATTCGTAGTAGTTTTGTTATCTTATCAATTTTCCCCCCTTTTTTATAGAAACACTAAATGACAAACAATATCTTAAGCACCACCACCAGTCCTAAGTTCAGTCAACATGACAAATATGAATTCATACTTGGTTATTCTAATTACTAAAGTTCTATCATCATATAATGCTAAATTATCATAATATCATATTATAATGCTTGACTAACTGATGCTAAGTGTCAAAAGATAAATAGTGTCGATTAATGTACAATGTTTTATAATAATAATTTATTCTATTTAGTGTCTTTCTTTTAATTCTAAAAAGTAACGCATTAGTTACTTTCCCTGGTAATTAGTTACTATTATAATGATTACAACTAATTACTTTTTTTAAAGTAACGTGCCCAACACTGGACACAACACATGCAGGTAAGGGCTGCTCAGAACACCATAGGCACAGCGGACAACTTGCCTGTATGCTGTCATTATTGATTGTGTTATACCAATGGCATCAAAATATAGTTACGTGACCTAAATATAGTTAACTTGTAATTGAAAAACTAAATTATTCAGACTGTTTTAATATTCAAATCTTTAATTTACTATGTATTTATACATACAAGTATTTAGCTCAGAGTAATAAATGATATCTGCCCTAAACATACATGTCTTCTGCATTGGAGAGGTCCATGCTCCAGTCTGAAGAGCATATTGGCTATCTGTAGCACATATGGGTTCAGACAGCAAGCCTCAAAGCCTGGGTGCAGAGTCAGACACTGCACATCAAGTGTGGGGGTCACATTCTCCACTAAGACCCGGTATGTGTCTAACTCCCTGCAGCACTGACTTTCCTCAGCTGTGACCATGGCCTTGCATTTACCACACAAACACCAATGAATCAAAAACGTGTATATCTATCTCTCTCTCTCTCTCCTGCGGTGATGAGACAGCGCTATATCACGTAACGTTAGGGTGGGATATTAACGAGCGTGACACGCCTGATCAACGCTTATTAGTTTCTGTTACTGGTAAGTATTAATACTCATAGATGACCAATACTAGCTTTGCTATTGCCTGATTACATAAGCTAATGTGTGAATGTAACCAATTCTACTTCGCCTCGCTCCGAGCGGGATTCGAACCGTAGTCTCCAGCACGGGAGGCGGGCACTCTAACAAGGAGGTTAAAGGCCATGGCCTCTAGCGTCAGTCGCCAGAGTGCCTCTTTTTGAGATCAGGGGAGTGAGGTTTACATGCACCAGCACTTACTTGCCTACGTCTGTTACACTCACCCCCCTAAACCTCACTCCCGTCTGGGTCAACGGCACCAAATGTAACCGGTTCTACTTCGCCTCGCTCCAAGCGGGATTCAAATCGCGGTCTCCGGCACGGGAAGGGGTGCTCTAACAAGGAGGCTAAAGGCCACGGCCTCTAGTGTCAGTCGCTAGAGCGCCTCTTTTTGAGATCAGGGAAGTGAGGTTTACACGCACCAGCACTTACTTGCCTACATCTGTTACATGTATATCTGTAAAGCTAACACTGATCTCTCACCAAGACACCTGCCCTGTTCTCCTCTTACATAAACTCAATCTGTCTCCTCTGACCGTTGTTCTGTCTATCCTGGCCTGTCCCTGCTCTCTTGGCCGCATATCAGGCTCATAATTGTATCTGTGGTCCATCATACGAGTGCATACGAGTGTAAGTACACATTAAAAATTTCCTCAGCGTCCGAACTGTCATTGCGATCCATTGTTTTCCTATGGTTAAAATGGACCGCTCTCCTTTTGATGCGTCACTTCCGGTTTTGGCGCTTTTCATATGCGGAAGTAAAATTCTCACAAAAATGACTCCAGAAGCCTCAATAGCATATTTTATTTGCCATATATTTTAAAGACAATCTAGTTCCTACAGTATTTTTCTATACATTGACTCACTGGAGTCTCTAACCTGCAATATGCCCTTTAAAGTCCCCCTGTAGTCAAAATCTTTGATCATCAAAATGACATATTTAAATGTTTTTTCTTGTGAAAATAATTTTCTCATGCCTTAAAATAGCTTGAATGTAACTCAACACCCTTGCCTCATTTACTATACGCTGATCTATGAATATGCAAATTAGCCCCACCTCCACTCAGTCACACCAGCCAGCGCCTCCTGATCCACTGAACTGTAGTAAACACAAAACAATGACATACATGGATAATGACTGATAAAACTATGTTTATACTAGCTGACAACTACAGTGAGTGAATACACTCAATATGAGAGTGATATTGTTCATATAAATATTTCAAGTATATAACAACTTTCTTTCTTCAGGTCATTCATTTATTCATTAAATGTTGAATTAGAAGATATCTTTGGCAACTTTAACCACTGAAAGGATATTATGACAGTCGTTGCATGTTTTGCATGTGCTGCACTTTATGTGTACCATTTTGATTTACCCATTATGGAATTTGAAAGTTAATAAAGATATTGCTTTAAAAGTGAGATCTCTGGTTGTAGTCCCTAAAACCCCCCCAAAAACCCAGTAGTGCTTGAAAAGTCCTTGAATTTAACTTGTTTTTGTATGTCGTGTTTTACATGAAACATGTTTCATCACAGATTAGTGAAATAAATGCTATTATGAAACTTACCTATGTAGATGTCACAATAGCTGATAGTTTTGTTTGCTTAAATCTGTTACTAATAAAACAAGCTTAATGTGGCAATTTACGAATCTGAAGACATCAGCATAATGAATGAGGTGAAAACAGAATCTATTGGCATGGAATAAAGAGGCTTTTCAGCTGCTCTGATAACAGTGATGAGCCATAGACTATCAGAGCGTGTGTCACGGAACCACCTGCCTCACCAGCTGAATCAACCTCCTACACCCGCTCACAATCACCAGAGTACTAATCACGAACACCTGCAATCACTTACCACTACCATTCAAAAGCTCACTCACCTCAGTCACTCATCGGCTGGTCTCAAGGTTGCAAGCTTCTCGATGCTGGTCGATGCCTACCTAGCTGCCCGTCCATCCTGGAACTCGTCCCTGCCTGTGGAAACTGTGTGTGACAGAAGACCAGCCCTTAGAAGTACATAGTAGTATCGAAGATTCACATGGATCCTCGGGGTGCATCCCCACCCGAGTTCTTCGCCGATCTCGTTCACACTCTCCGGGAATCACTCCTTCCACCTCCCGTCACCGCCATACCAGCAACCAGTCCCATGGCCCGTCCCACAAGCTTTTCCGGTGAGGCGGTCTCCTGCAATGGGTTTTTGTTGCAATGTTCCCTTTACTTTGAATTACAATCCCATCAATTTACGACGGAACGGGCGAAAGTGGCATTCATCATTTCTTTGCTGATGGGAAGAGCCTTACAGTGGGCGGAGGCCCTGTGGAGTTCGCAGAGCCCAAGGATTAACTCACTGGAAGACTTTGTTGAACATTTCCGTGAAGTTTTCAGCCAGCCGACTACTGAGGTCTCGGTGCATGATGAGCTGTTCCAGTTACGGCAAGCTGATTCATCAATTCACGAGTACACGCTTCGTTTTCGCACCCTCGCCGCTAGCAGCGGCTGGAACGAGGTTGCCCTGCTTTCTGCCTATCGCCGAGGCTTGAACCCCGCTTTACGTCAGCAGATGTCCATCTACGATGACTCTGTGGGGTTTGAGAGCTTCCTCCAGAAGGCTGCTCATATCTCTCAACACCTAACCGCCTGCCATATGGAATCCATGCCCATTGCTACCGCCTCACCCAGCCTCTCACTTCCCATACCAGAGCCCATGATCACGGATAGTTACCATCTATCCACCCCAGAGCGATCCCGTCGACTCACCCAAGGACTCTGTCTCTACTGTGGATCCACTGAGCACCAGCTCCGCGCCTGTCCTGTTCGTCCACCACGCCCAGCGGTGAGTACTATCCAAATTGCTCCTGATGTATCTAACATGTCTCTGGTAAATGCTCTTCTCAGGTATCAAAACCAATCGTTCCCAGTCAAAATCCTCATAGACTCAGGAGCTGCGGGAAATTTCATCTCCTCTCGCACCCTCGCTGGATTCAAAATTCCCCGTTGCAGGAACGACATCACCTACCAAATCACCACAGTCCAAGGAAAACCGCTGGGCAAGGGGCTGGTGCGTCACCGCACGCCTGAGGTCAGTCTCCGCATTGGATGCTTCCATACAGAAAGGATCTCACTACTGGTACTGGAGGAGGCGGTCGTGGATGTCGTCCTGGGACGCCCCTGGCTCTCCAAACATCAACCTACCATCGACTGGAGATCAGGGGAGATTCTCAAGTGGAATAGGGGGTGCAAGCAGGGTTGCCTAAAGGACCTACCTGTCCCGATCTCTAACCATACCAGTCTCTCAATCTGTTCCACCACCATAGAAAGCCCAGTGACACACCAGGTTACGCCCCTTCCTCCTGAATATCAGTCATTTAAGGACGTGTTCAGCAAGGAGGCTGCCACACATTTACCTCCACACCGGCCATGGGACTGCTCCATAGACCTGCTACCTGGGGCCAAACTACCCAAGGGACACATCTACCCACTGTCGATCCCGGAGAGAACCGCCATGGAGGAGTACGTAAAGGAGGCCTTAAATCAGGGGTTCATCCGCCCGTCCACCTCACCCGCAGCGTCGAGCTTCTTCTTTGTGGCCAAAAAGGATGGAGGTCTGAGGCCCTGCATAGACTACCGTGTTCTCAACGACCAGACGGTAAAGTTCGCCTATCCCCTTCCTCTGGTTCCAGCTGCCCTGGAGGAGCTCCGCGGGGCCTGTGTCTTCAGCAAGCTTGATTTAAGGAGTGCCTATAATCTTATCCGCATCCGTAGGGGTGACGAATGGAAGACGGCCTTCGTGACTCCCACCGGGCACTACGAGTACCGGGTTATGCCGTATGGGCTATCCAACTCACCTTCCATCTTCCAGAATTTCATGAATGAAATCTTCAGAGACATGATCAACCGGTTCGTCCTCATCTATATAGATGACATACTCATATACTCACCCAACATAGAAGAACACCATCGCCACGTCACCCGAGTACTCCAACGCCTCCGTCAACACTACCTTTATCTAAAAACCGAGAAATGTGAGTTCCATAAATCCACAATCCACTTCCTGGGCTACGTCGTCACCCCTGCCGGTGTGCAAATGGACCAGAGGAAGGTGGAAGCGGTTAAGAACTGGCCACAACCCACGACGATAAAAGAAATGCAGAGATTCCTGGGTTTCGCCAATTTCTATCGTCGGTTTATTGGCCATTATAGCCAGCTAGCAGCGCCTCTTACTTCTCTTCTCCGGCAGAAGGTCAAGTCTCTCACTTGGACCCCAGAGGCTCATCGGGCCTTCACTCAGCTCAAATCTGCCTTCTGCACTGCCCCGGCTCTTTCACATCCTGACCCCAATCTCCGCTTTGTGGTCGAGGTGGATGCGGCGACCCTGGGAGTGGGTGCCGTCCTGTCCCAATGGAAGGGTGAAACCCCCGTGCTCCATCCATGAGCATACTTCTCAAGGAAACTGTCCCCGGCGGAGCAGAACTACGACGTGGGTAATCGGGAGTTGCTGGCCATCAAGCTTGCTCTGGAGGAGTGGCGGCATTGGTTGGAGGGTGCTCAACACCCCTTTGTAGTGATCACCGACCACAAGAATTTGCAGTATCTCCAAGAAGCCAAACGTCTCAACCCTAGGCAGGCCAGATGGGCCCTGTTCTTCACCCGTTTCCGTTTCAAGATCTCTTACCGTCCGGGAAGTAAGAACATTAAAGCTGATGCTCTCTCCCGCCTGCACCAACCTGACCCAACTCCAGATGAACCAGAGCACATCCTACCACATTCCGTCTTCACGTCACCTGTTCTGTGGAAACTCGACAACCAAATCCAAGCCGCCACTCTTGCCGAACCTGCTCCGCCAGGAGGTCCAGAAGGGAAGAACTATGTCCCATCCAACTTGCGCCTAACCCTTCTGGACTCTGTCCACACCTCTCCGGGATCTGGACACCCAGGCAATCACCGAACCCTCTCGCTTCTCCAGAACCGTTACTGGTGGCCCAACATGGCCCGGGATGTCGCCCGCTATGTCAAAGGATGTTCGATCTGTGCCATCTCCTCCACACCACGCCGTCTGCCTGAGGGAAAACTGGTCCCTTTGCCCATTCCTCACCGACCCTGGTCCCACCTGGGTGTAGACTTTGCCACCGATCTCCCTCCTTCAAACGGGTTTACCACCATCCTAGTGGTCGTTGACCGATTCTCCAAATCCTGCAAATTAATTCCACTACGGGGATTGCCGTCAGCCCTAGAAACAGCTGAATCCCTCTTTCAGCACATATTCAGGAACTTCGGTCTCCCAGAAGACATAGTCTCCGACAGGGGGCCCCAGTTCATCTCTAGGGTCTGGCGAGGGTTCCTCCGCCTCCTGGGAGTATCAGTGAGTTTATCCTCCGGGTACCATCCACAAACCAATGGCCAGACCGAACGAAAGATCCAAGAAATCGGGCGGTATCTCCGGGCCTACTGTCATGAACATCAGGACAGCTGGAGCCAGTATCTACCCTGGGCAGAGTATGCCCAGAATTCGCTGCGCCAGGAGACCACCGGACTCACTCCATTCCAATGTGTCCTGGGATACCAGCCGCCATTGTTTCCCTGGACCGAGGAGCGATCGGAGGTCCCAGCGGTAGATCACTGGTTCCGTGAGAGCGAGAGGGTATGGGACTCAGCTCATATCCATCTCCAGCGGGCAGTTCGGAGACACAAGGCCAATGCAGACACTCACCGTTCCGCAAATCCCATCTATCAACCCGGGGACCGTGTCTGGTTATCCACCCGGGACATTCGTCTCCGACTGCCCTGCAAGAAGCTGAGTCCCCGGTACATAGGTCCTTTTCTGGTAGCGAGGCGCATCAACGATGTCACTTACCAGCTCCACTTGCCTGATCAGTACCGGATCTCACCCACCTTTCACGTCTCCTTGCTCAAAGCTTTCACTAATCCTCTTCTCCCTCCATCCACAGAGCACGAGATACCCCCTCCTCCACCCGAGGTCGCTTCCAACGAAACCACCTACACAGTCAAGGAAATCCTCGACTCCAGGCGGCGGGGCGGCCGCTTCAATACCTCATAGACTGGGAGGGGTATGGTCCCGAGGAGAGGTCGTGGGCAGACAAAGATGACATTCTGGACCCATCCCTCATCAACGACTTCCACCAAGCCCACCCTGATCGCCCCGCTCCCAGGGGACGCGGCCGTCCTCGCCGCCGATCTCGGGCATCAGGAGACGCCCGTGGGGGACGGGGTAATGTCACGGAACCACCTGCCTCACCAGCTGAATCAACCTCCTACACCCGCTCACAATCACCAGAGTACTAATCACGAACACCTGCAATCACTTACCACTACCATTCAAAAGCTCACTCACCTCAGTCACTCATCGGCTGGTCTCAAGGTTGCAAGCTTCTCGATGCTGGTCGATGCCTACCTAGCTGCCCGTCCATCCTGGAACTCGTCCCTGCCTGTGGAAACTGTGTGTGACAGCGTGTGAGCGGAGCGGAGAGCGCCTTTCTGAAGATTCCGCTCCGCTCACTCAATACACTCAGCACCGCTCGCTCAACCCAAAATGCACTTTGGTAATTTGCTGTTTCTAAAAGTAAATTCTAAAATCCTGTAAAGATTGACAGACGTTTTAATATACCGCATTTTCCTGCAGTTTTGGTCTTTTAGAAAGCATGTTTATTTTATTAACTCCACTAAATAATTCTTTAGGTGCATTTCATCTTGTGTGTGCTTTTCATGGGCCTGATAAGCGTGTGAATTTCTGTGCATTTATTTAATCATGTGTGTTTTGAATGTTCTGTTGCACAATAACTGAAGCTGTGTTTTCATGGAAATAAAGTAGGCCTAATGAAAATCAAATATAGCCTGCGTTTTCAGTTATTTATGTTATATGATGCTTTTTAAAGATCATTATTTTGTGTATTTGCCAGCTTCAGCTTTCAAAATTATAGTAAAGAAAGACAGTTAATAATGTCCTTAGTTTTACCATCAGTTCAAGCCCGAGAGGGGAACAGAGTCGCGTGACAGACACAGTGATGAAGATCATATGTGTTTGCAAACAAGCCGCGGTTGTGTGACCGTGTCTCCCTCTCTCACACACTCGAGCACACACACACACACAAACGACGCTGCGCTGTGACTCTGGTATCATTTACACTGTCAGTTAAATGTGACCCAATTCCGATTTTTTTGCTCATATGTGACACAGCTCGGATCTGTTCTATGACAGTGTAAACAGCACTGCAAAAAATGCTTTTCTTACTTAGATTTTTGTCTTGTTACCAGCCAAAATATCTAAAAATTTATTAAGGATTTTCTAGACAAGTAAAAATAATTGTCTTAAAAAAATAGTCAAAATTAAGTGAGTTTTTGCTTGAAACAAGCAAAATAATCTGCCAATGGGGTAAGAAAAATAATCTTGTTTTCTGTTTGACATAAGATTATTTTTCTTACCCCATTGGCAGATTATTTTGCTTGTTTCAAGCAAAAACTCACTTAATTTTGACTATTTTTTTCTGAAAACAAGACAATTATTTTTACTTGTCTAGAAAATCCTTCTTGATTTAAGAATTTCTAGATATTTTGGCTGGTAACAAGACAAAAAATCTAAGTAAGAAAAGCATTTTTTGCAGTGAGGAAAAAAACGCATGCATTTGGATATAGCGAGATCGGATTCGGGCCTCATTCACATGTGGAAATAAATCGGATATGTGCCAATGCAACTGTCATGTAAACAGGCAGATCGGATTTTCTGAGGCATCGCGTTCTGTACGTCATTAAAACTTGACAATTTGGTACTTCTCCGCGGTTTAATGATGTTATGTGGGACCCATGCCTGCTGGCAAAATTTGTGTAAATGCGCACAGGCTATTTTGAGCTAACGTTACAGGCAAAAAAACGTGAAAAATATAGATTTTGAGGTTTTCAAAAAATTAGTTAATTAAGCACTCGTTTAGCTATCCTAATGCTCCAAATAGTAATTAAATATCTAAAAGTATCTTTAATTGTATATTTTCTGAGAGGATTATCTTTTCTCCGCTTGCTTCTCGCGCTGACTGTCATCTGAAGAGCACGCATAACGGCGCTTCTGACGGCGCGCAATCCCGATAAATACACAGAATTACAGTATTTCAGTATTCCCGCAAACATAATCTGTTCTGTTTTAAGTGAACGCTTGAGGAACAGATGGGGAAAACATCTGATGTGTAACTTTATATGATTCGTGCATTACAGTAGGACGTATGTCTCAATGTTATCTATCAATAAAAGAAAAGAGGGAATCACTCGTAGCACTTCATTGAACTGCTTTTTGTAGTTTTAATAATCAATTTATTGGTAATGAACACACTGAAGCGATTTTTTACATTTGATAATTTGTTTTTCGCCGGCTATATGAATGCTTTTGTTTAGATGTAAAATGATAAAGGTAATGCATTATTTGTTTCTTTCTAGACTATTTGTTCCTATACTCTTTTTTGTTGTTGTTTTTTTTGCATCTGTTCTTATTTATAATAGGAAAGATAAAATAAAAAAAACAGCTATATTGTGATTATTAATATAGTAGCCTAATTACTAATAAGAAAAGAACTGGAGGAAAACTTTAATCTTTCTCATAATCAACCTTGCTGATATCGACTTTAAACGGGTGTAGCAGTCCTTTTTTGTCCAAAAAAAATCATACATAATTTTGAAGGTCTTTTAATGGAGAATGTGAAAATAAAAACAAAAATAACTAATTTTTCAAATTTGCTTGACTGGTTTTGTCAGCACAGGTCACATTATTCTCGGGAGGAAGCACGTGTGGAGGCGCTAAATGATAACAATGCATGCGGGATGTTTCAGATGGTATGGCAAGTGTTAACACATGAATTGGATATGGGTCACAATTGAAAGAACGTGTAAACGGACAGCCAAAAATATCAGATATAGGCAACACATCGGAATTGAGCATCAAGACCTGCAGTGTAAACGAGGCCTCTCTCTCGCTCTCACACACACACACACACAGGACACGCAAAAAAGCATTTAAACAGTCAATAGTAAACACTTACGCCCGTTTCACACTGCAAGTGTGAGCGGCGCAGAAGTGGTGTGTATGCAGAGCGTGAGCATTGTGCTTTCATACCGGCAGCGTTTGTCGTGCGCAGCTGAACCGCAGCTTGTACTGCAATTCAGCCGAATATCATCATTTCTGTCATATTTTCCAGTGTTCTCCTCCGAACACTGTGTGCCATGTGCTTTGATGCATGATATCGGGAAAGCCGATTAGTCACTAGAAGAGAAGGACGGCAGCTCGCGTAAGTGTTGAAACATTTTTTTCGCAGTTCTGTTGTTTAAATTATTTACTTGCTGCTAGGAAGGAATAGTTGGTTTCCTACCTATTTCTATTGTGCATTTTCGTTGAGGTTTATATTTTTGATTGCACTTGCTGGCAATTATAATAATTTGCACCTCAGCTAAGGACAAGCGTGTGTGATTGCGCGAAGTGTTTAGTTTCGTATACAGCAATTAGCAGTCCTTTAAGGTTATTGGCTGTGCGGAGCAGAAGCCGCCCTCAGCGACCGTGAAGTATTTAAACTGCTTGGTGGCTGTTATAATTTGGGAAAGCCGATTAGTCACTAGAAGAGAAGGACGGCAGCTCGCGTAAGTGTTGAAACATTTTTTTCGCAGTTCTGTTGTTTAAATTATTTACTTGCTGCTAGGAAGGAATAGTTCGTTTCCTACCTATTTCTATTGTGCATTTTCGTTGAGGTTTATATTTTTGATTGCACTTGCTGGCAATTATAATAATTTGCACCTCAGCTAAGGACAAGCGTGTGTGATTGCGCGAAGTGTTTAGTTTCGTATACAGCAATTAGCAGTCCTTTAAGGTTATTGGCTGTGCGGAGCAGAAGCCGCCCTCAGCGACCGTGAAGTATTTAAACTGCTTGGTGGCTGTTATAATTTGGGAAAGCCGATTAGTCACTAGAAGAGAAGGACGGCAGCTCGCGTAAGTGTTGAAACATTTTTTTCGCAGTTCTGTTGTTTAAATTATTTACTTGCTGCTAGGAAGGAATAGTTCGTTTCCTACCTATTTCTATTGTGCATTTTCGTTGAGGTTTATATTTTTGATTGCACTTGCTGGCAATTATAATAATTTGCACCTCAGCTAAGGACAAGCGTGTGTGATTGCGCGAAGTGTTTAGTTTCGTATACAGCAATTAGCAGTCCTTTAAGGTTATTGGCTGTGCGGAGCAGAAGCCGCCCTCAGCTGTTTTCACTGTAGTCTCCTAGACCGTATTTATTTGACATCTGTGCGCTGACGCGGAAGCGTCTGCGGAAGCGTTCAGCCATCGTGCTCAGCCTCCTCGTGTGAAGACCAACGAGTGTAAAGACAGACGACTTTTCCTGCGCGACTTCACCGAGCAACGACACCGAGCACACACTTAAGTATCATTTCTATCTTCCCTCACACACTATCCTTTAATATACTCTATCCCTACACCTCTATCATGTGTTTCGAAACCATTCCGGTTCTCTCCCGACCACGCTCCAAAAACACACGCAGACGGCAACGTACTCCTGCTAACCTGCGCCCGATCGCTACATCCTCTACTGCACCTCTTTCTTTCTCTGTGGGTCTTTGGAATTGCCAGTCAGCTGTCAACAAAGCTGATTTCATTTCTGCTTTTTCCTTACAATCCACTCTCAGCATCTTGGGCTTGACTGAGACCTGGATTCGTCCAGAAGACTCCGCTACCCCGGCTGCTCTATCACACAATTTCTCTTTCTCTCACACCCCAAGGCAAGTTGGCCGGGGTGGGGGCACTGGTCTGCTCATTTCAAACAATTGGAAATACTCAACCCACTCTCCCCTAGGCAATCACAACTCATTTGAATCTCATGTGATTACTGTAACGGCCCCTATAAAACTCCAGATAGTAGTAATCTACCGTCCCCCTGGCCAAATTCTACACACCTTCCTAGAGGAGCTGGACGGCCTGCTGTCCTCTTTCATGGAGGATGGCACTCCACTCTTAGTCTTTGGCGATTTCAACATTCACCTAGACAGGCCTTATGCTACAGACTTCCATTCACTCCTAGCTTCATTCGATCTCAAACGCCTTACCACTACTAGCACGCACAAATCAGGAAACCAACTTGATTTAATTTACACACGCAACTGTACTACAGATAACATTCTGGTACAACCACTACATACCTCTGACCATTTCTTCATTACATTTACCTTACATTTTACTACCCAGGTGCCACCAGCTCCCTTACCGGTTACTTTCAGACGTAACCTACGCTCCCTTTCCCCCACCCTTCTTTCCTCTGTAGTATCCTCCTCTCTTCCCTCACCTACCCATTTCACATCTCTGGATGTGAACGCAGCTACTGACACTTTATGCTCTACCTTAACCTCTTGTCTAGACGACATTTGTCCTCTCTCCTCCAGGCCAGCACGGGCTGCCCCTTCTAACCCCTGGTTATCCGATGTTCTTCGTGAGCATCGGACCAAACTCAGAGCGGCAGAGAGAAAAATGGCGCAAATCAAACGATCCATCGTACCTGACTAGGTATCAGTCTTTGCTTTCGTCTTTCTCTACTGAAGTCCACACTGCCAAAGCCTCACACTTCCACAACAAGATCAACAGTGCTCCTGACATGCGTGATCTCTTCAGAACATTTAATTCTCTCCTCTGTCCCCCTCCACCACCGCCCACCACTTCTATAACAGCTGACGACTTTGCCACTTTTTTCACCGACAAAACTAGGACAATCGGAAACCAGTTCTCAACTCCACACACACAGGACCTCCAACCAACCACATCCACTGCTCAAACTCCCATCTTCTCCTTCTGTCCCCTCACCGAGGCTGAAGTATCCAAACTTCTCCTCTCCTGCCATCCTACAACATGTCCTCTTGACCCAATCCCCTCTCACCTTCTCCAAGCAATCTCTCCCACACTCTTACCGGCACTCACACACATTATCAACACATCTCTCCGCACTGGCATCTTCCCCACAGCGTTCAAGCAGGCCCGGGTAACCCCACTGCTCAAAAAACCTACATTAAACACATCTCTTTTAGAAAACTACAGACCTGTCTCTCTCCTTCCATTCGTAGCGAAAACACTCGAACGAGCTGTCTTCAACCAGCTCTCACTGTTTCTTTCACAGTACAACAAACTGGATGCTAAACAGTCAGGTTTCAGGAGTGGCCATTCAACAGAGACTGCGCTACTCTCTGTCACTGAAGCCCTACGAGTCGCAAAGGCCGATTCCAAATCATCAGTCCTCATTCTGCTTGATCTTTCTGCTGCTTTTGACACTGTCAATCATCAGATCCTCCTGTCCACCCTCTCATCGCTGGGCATCACTGGGATTCCACTTAGCTGGTTTGAATCCTATCTCACCGGTAGGTCCTTCAGGGTGGCCTGGGGTGGGGAGGTATCCAAAGCACATCAACTGGTCACTGGGGTTCCTCAGGGATCGGTTCTTGGACCCCTCCTCTTCTCAACATACACTACATCACTGGGACCCATCATACAGGCACATGGCTTCTCCTACCATTGCTACGCCGATGACACACAGCTCTATCTCTCTTTTCAACCAGATGATCCAACGGTAGCTGCACGGATCTCAGGCTGCCTGGCGGACATCTCGGCATGGATGAAAGAACATCACCTACAGCTCAACCTGGCAAAGACTGAGCTTCTTGTCATCCCTGCCACTCCGACTCTACAGCATGACTTCTCGATTCAATTAGGCACATCATTAATTACCCCATCAACATCGGTCAGAAATCTTGGTGTAATCTTTGATGACCAGCTGACCTTCAAAGAGCACATTGCAAAGACTGCTCGATCTTGCAGGTTTGCGCTATACAACATCAGAAAAATCAGGCCCTTCCTGACAGAGCATGCTGCACAACTTCTTGTCCAGGCCCTTGTCGTTTCTAGGCTGGACTACTGCAATGCCCTTCTGGCTGGTCTTCCATCAAACACAATCAAACCTCTGCAAATGATTCAGAATGCAGCGGCACGACTGGTCTTCAATGAGCCCAAGAGAACCCATGTTACACCTCTCTTCATCTCACTGCACTGGCTACCAGTGGCAGCTCGCATCAAGTTCAAGACACTGATGCTTGCATACAGAACGACCACAGGCTCAGCACCCTACTACTTCCACTCACTATTACAAATCTACATCCCCTCTAGAAGTCTAAGATCTGCTAGTGAGCGACGCCTTGTGGTACCATCACAGAGAGGCTCAAAATCACTCTCCAGAACATTCTCGTTCACCATTCCTGGCTGGTGGAATAATCTTCCCACCCCTATCCGCAATGCTGGATCCCTGTCAATCTTCAAGCAACAACTGAAGACTCATCTCTTTCGGCACTACTTGACTTCATCCTAAACTTGTTCAAAAAAAAGAAAAAGAAAAAAAAAAAAAAAAAAAAAAAAACCTTTCCCCTTATCTTTCTCTCCTTCCCTTGCTAGCTTGTATTTATTTGAACAATGACTGAGACTTGGTGTTAATAGCACTTGCTCTGTCTGATTGCCTCTTCAAGATGAATCGCTTTATGTACTCCCCAATTGTAAGTCGCTTTGGATAAAAGCGTCTGCCAAATGACTAAATGTAAATGTAATGATATGGCCAGCATACTCTGTGATGCGACCGTGTCCCCCTCCCCCTGTCCATGTAAATAACATGCTGTATTATATATAGGTAGTTTACACGATAAACTTGAGCCAAGTTTTCAATATGTGTATACGAAAAAATTACCGACCCCATCAGGAAAAATGATGTCTGACCCTTCTCACATTTTGTATGAGGAATATTCATTTTTGCCTTCTATCAGAAGGTATTTTGCATATGCTAGATTGAATTGGCTATGTTACGTAAATCTTTTGTGTAGTCTGTAAAATGAATAAATCAGAATTGGGGGTTCAAATAGGCCTCTGGAAAATAGAAAGGACTCACTATTCTAATGCACTGTAGCCATGTGTTTAAATATATATATATTTTAGGGATGTGCATCTCCATAACTGAGGCTGATGTGATACGCATCTCGATGCATAGCCAACGATACGATACACTGAAGATATGAAGCAGTTATGCAGTGCGATTCGATTTCAATTTGATTCAACACAATGCGATTCGATGCAATGGGAAAAATATGATTGCTTTTATTTCTTTGGTTCAGACAGACAGCAAATCATAAATTAACTTGTGTCTTCTGCCTCCATGCCTGTTTCATAAAACAAGTTTACCAGATAGGCCAGGCTTATTTCAGTTAGTCTTACTCACTGTCAAATGATTTGATTCCATGAAGCAAATTTAACAAAGATCAGCCTCAGTCACTGTGGTTACTTATGCTGGAAAGCTAACCTGGTTCAGGGCAGGCTAACTGTCAGGCTAAGCTGAGCTCACTGACCAATAGGAACACAATGATATTACCACTGACTCTCTCACATGGGCCTACTATCATAGCCATGCAGCCTTTCTCTCTGGTTTTATAACAGCTGTACCTTTTATAGTTAGAGCAGATAGCATTAGAACATCTAAAAATCTAACATTGCTCTTTAAAGCATTAACAATCACTAAACTAAGTTAAAATCTCTAAATTAAAACTACATTTTAACTGCTATAAGAAACACATTAAATCATCTGAGCTTAGTAATTAGGACTGTATTAGCTTACATTTTATTTACCCATTACAATAACCCCTTTACAGTCACTGCTATCAAAAAATGCATATTTGACTCAGAATTATTGCGCTCCGTCTGTTTAGTGCGCATGCGCGCAGCAGCGCTCGTCCACTCGCGTAAGCCCACTCCTGACAGCAAAATGGATATATTTGCATGACTTTCTAACATTTACAGATGAAAAATATACTCGTGACATATCAGTTATGCACTGAGGAAAACAAAACGTCTCAAATGCATTAAACAGCACAAATATATTCGCTGTTTGCCATGCTGGATCGATTTGATCTATGATCGACATTAAGGTCTGCTTAAGAATAAGCGTGCACAAATTAGTTAGATTGTGTGAACTTACATTGTCGTTTATAACCGCTTTAGCCCCGATTGATTTGTTAGGTTATTTCAAGTCAGGCTTTGGACTTTAATTCCCGCTTTTCTTAGCGTCTTTTATGAAACAGCCCTCAGGTCTCCGAAGTGTTGTTGTGATTCGTCATATTCACGCGCAAATTTTGGAAAGAATTCCAAAAACAAAGTGTAATTGGATTGAATAATTGAATTGAAAAAGTAATATTAAAGCTAACAAATGCCTGTAGTTTTATTAATTTAACAGACCTTTGAAGTTTGGGCAATAACTCGTGGAAGTGATGTGTTTTTGTGCATTTTATTTTTTAATATGATGATTGTGAAACACGAAACACATCACTTACATGATTTTATGGTAAAATGTATTATTTTTAATGTAACCGGGTCCATTTTGATCAAGAACAATGCACTGTGACTTTAATTAAGCGTAAGCGGTGCAGCAAAAATAGACTCGGTGCCGAAACGATCGTGGCACTGCTGCTCACGTGACGCTCCTGCGCTGCTCCTGCTCCCTGTGTGTGAATGCATGCATTTGTTAACATGCACGGGGAAAAAATACGTGCTGCTCACGTACCGCTCACACTTGCGGTGTGAAACGGGCATTAAACTAATAACAAAACATACAGTCGCTGATTCAGAACAGCCAGGTGGTCATAGCAAAGTCGGAATTACCTCCTCTCCTAGGTTCACGAAACGGTTGTCTATAAAATGCGTTGCTGTTCTGTTGTAAATAATCTTAATGATTCGTAAATGCATCGACTTTCGGTAGGCCAAATAAAGTGCTTTTGCTTTCGCCTAGAAACACAGCGTCTCCCTGACATGGCTGCATCAACACTACTGCGGTTACTGAAACCACGCCTTATGCAAATATTTCCACATCGTGACGTAGACATGTGGGGGCGTGTTTGAATAAGCCGTTTTAGGAGGGCGTGGCAGAGTCTTAACTTTGATAAAGAATATCTCTTTGGTTTTAAGACTTTAGTCTTTGCAACTTCAGGGATCTTATCTATACACAATCAGCTTGTAACACTCCAAAGAGAAAGGAAAACTTGAAATCGCATCATATGACCCCTTTATTATTGTTGATGAAAATATTTTAAACAGATAATTTGGTGCATTATATAAAGACTTTGCACAGAAGACATTATGAACATCTGAATATTTTAGATGCAAACTTTCATCAAGAATCAGCATATGAATCTCAACAATGGTGTGAACAATGAATCTCAACAGCCCATTCGTTTCTGCTTCTGGTGAGAGTACTCGGTGCGCGTTTTTGCTGCCGATTCTTGCTGGAACTTTTTGTTTGTTTGGTTTGTTTTGCCGTGTTGTCTCCTCTCCTGCTCTTCCGGATACCTGACTTTACTGGATTGTAGTTTGGACTTTCTGTTGTAATTTTAACATCGTTTATTACTCTGATTGGATAACCCGTACTCATTGCTGGCTATTCATCCAAATCACACCACTCTGCTCTGCTGTTGTCTACCATTTTCTCCTGGTTTTCTTTACTATAATAATGTGTTTTATAAACACAGAAATGCAGCAACCAGAGAAGAAATAAAATATTATAAAGTCAAGGGTGAAGAGCCCAACTAAAGCAAACACTATTCACCAAAATGGTGACCTTCAAATGAAATTCAATAAAACTATGAAAATAATAAATTTTCAGTAATAACTTTTGCATGACAGAATTAAAGTCAAACTGGTTATTAATAAGTGAAGCTGGTAATTTGTTGTTGAATCATCCTCTGCTGAGATCTTGAGAAATGTAATGTTTTATTTCAGTTGATTTCATCTAAGGCTGTGGCTGGAAGTCAGTTGTAGTTCTAGTGTTTCTCTTTTTTTTTCCTGTTTTTCTTGTTTCTCTTTTATTTACATTTATGCATTTAGCAGACGCTTTTATCCAAAGCGACTTACATTGCATTCGAGTTACAGTCTTTCCTTCAGTGATTCTGTTTGTTAACAGCAGGTGTTCATCACTAATGCTCAATCATCACTTAATTAATCCCTTAATTCTCTCTTTAACTTCAGTGTTAGTTTATCACTTTGTAGAGTGGGACCAAATACACTCGGAGTAGAGTTAATTTAACTCAGGTGTAAATAGACTCAACTAATTACATATTACAGTGTTCTGGAAGCATCCCCTAAACAGCTAAAACTCCATTTATCTTTCCTTTAAATTCTTTTCATTAACATAGAATTTTTTTAAAAATGTATTTTTCTTTTCAGAACAGAGAAAACATCAGAATGCCCAAGGAGGACTGGTAAGTTTTTAATGCCTATTATAAGTCTCAAATTGACATCATAAAAGATGAAGTGATTAAAAACTAATATTATATATACTTTAAATAAAATTTTACACAGTTTGTAAAGAAACACGTAGGACCATATGTACATATAGAACATGAAAATCAAGAAAATGTTTCTCTCAACAGTTTGTAGTCAACCACATTAGGGTCATTTGGGGACACATTGGACAGACAATTCATCTCTGAACCGTTTTCCTTAAACAAAGATGAGTAAAATATAGTCATCATATATACTTGTTTAGTGTAGTTGTTTCATTTATTAGGCATAGCCACAAGGACTTGTATCTTATTTGTTTCAGGTACAATATTGTATACAAATACAAAAGATGAACTTAGCGAGAGCAATAATCACTATTATTTATATATATATATATATATATATATATATATATATGTATATATATATAGACATTTCACACATAATTTTTTATCAATTTTAACACTGAATATTATCTTATTACATTCATACAGTGCTTGTCAGAAAAAAATAAGTATCCACTTTTGTGCTACGATTTTGTTGATTTTCTTGTTTTAAATTTTAGTTATCAAAATTTATTGATAAATCTACCATCGAAAATGAGGTACAAGGATCCTTCCTGTCAAAGACAAAAAAAGATTGACAAGTCAAAATGCATGTAAAGGGATGATATACACAGATTAATATCAATCTAAATTATTCTCATCTCCATTGACCTGTTGACTTCTTCTTGTAGTAAATGAGTCCAGCAGCTGCTGTGATGATTCCCAGCACCAGACCAGATGCCCCGAGGGCGATTGTATTCCTTTCAGCCTCAGAAAGAGACGGATCTGTAGGGTACACTAATGTGTCAAATTATGCCACAAACATAGTTTTAATAAAACAGTACGTGAGGTGAGGACTATTTCATATTTTCTATCTGATCCTAAATTGTCATATTAGTACTACATTTGTGAATGGTTTATTTTAATATGAGATTAGGTGAGTATCTCCTCTTACTCCAGTCATAAATCATGGGTTTATTGAAGCTGGCATGCTCCACCACACAGGAGATCTTCTGTCCAGATCTGGGAGTATATTGCAGTTCAGAGTGGATCTGATAGTACCAATCTCCATCAACCATCTCCATTACGGCTGTCACATCCGAGGTCACCACTTTACCATCTCTCAACCAGTACACTTTGATGTGTCGAGGAAAAAAATTCATATGCACTGCACATCAACACAGCTGGATGTCTGCCACCGGCCTGCTTCACTGAACTGAGCATAACCATCGGTTTCACTGAATCAAGAAGAACAATATCCCTAAATACACAGCTGTCAATTCATCATGAATGTCTCATAATGGGCCTCATTTATCAATCTAACATAGAAACGAGCACAGATTCATTTTCTCACACAAATCAACTTAAGACAGAGCTCACGTGTGATTTATGAAACATTCATATGCCGCCAATCCCATCGTACGTTGATAAATGTGGCAGCTGAAAACAATGGTCAATTGAATATCACGCCCCTAAAAACACCCCGGTTTAGAAGCCTCGCCCCTAAAGTTTACGACACGGAGAAACATAACCCGGCCAAAAAGAGGAAGTATTCTCATGAAAGAGAAATTGATCTTACTCCAAAAACACCCTTAGTTCTCCTTAATCCACAACAAATCCCTTAAATTTAACGGTATTACAGAACAAGAATGAAAAAATTAGTAGCTATAAAATTGTATATTAAACTATGAAGTAAAACACAAATTAGGCTATATTGGCATTCATTATAAACCGAATACAACGTCAAGCTAAAATGAATTTATTAAAGCGAAACTAAACGGCATTGGGCTCACGAGCCTCTCTCATTCGATATCCAAATGTTTCCATTTTTGCCATGTAACATTTAGTTGCTAAACTATTGTCTTTGTACTGTACTTGTGTTCCAATATCCACGTAAAATATCACCCTTCACATGCGCAAATTTTTTTATTTCGGTGCTGCACGCTGATTTTGGACCTTGTAAATTGTGCAATGTAACGTTTATGTTTGGTTGACTGCATTTTAGTTTGATTAATGGCTGAAATGTTGTGTGCGCGTGTGAGGCACCTGCGTGATCACCGATCAGTTAAATTTTTAAAAATAAAGATATAAAGAAAACAAATAAAATGCATTAAGAGTGTCACAAAAACGCTCGCGTCCATATTGATAAATTCCACGTTTTGCGTAGAAATGACCGAACCCCCAATTTTCGGTTGTACGTAAATGAGGCCCATTATGTATGTGTGTGAGTGGGGGTGGGGGGTGAAGAAATATATAAAAAAATTACTCAAAATAGGTTTCTAATTTAATTCTTACTTTTTTTATTCTAGAGTTTAATGATTATCATTCAAGGTAAATTTAAAACATTTTTCCCATTAACAATTAGCCTATTTTCTATTTAGTAGCATATGCTTCTGTAAAAATAACAAATGAAAAACTGAAATGAAAATGAAAATTCCATGAAGTTTTGAGCCACTTACCTTCTCTAGTACGGTCTGGTGTGTCCCAGATTTTAATATAAAACCTGCAGTATATATCAACACCAGCTCTCTCTGTTAGCAGAAAGGTGCTATTGTTCCAGTTCTCAGCAAATTTCATTCCATTCTTACTAAATCCCACAAACCTCCCAAAGTACTGTTGAACTGTGTGAATAGAAATTTATTTAAATAAAAGTTGTCAATATACACCATGTCACTGAGATCAGAGGAGCTGTAGATGCATCTTAACTCTCTTGTGTAATATTGATGAGCTGAAAAAGATGTAGATGCAGAACAATCACAGTTAGATAAATGTAAAAAAGGAAAAAGAAATAAACAAAATAAATTGGATACATCAGCAGTTTCAGTACACTGTTCTTTTCCTCCCAAAAAATACTTAAGTAATATTCACTATAGAGACTATATAGTCATAATTATCACACAATTCACTCTTCTTAAATGTTGCAGTAGTATGGCTTCAATATCTCTCGTTTTACTTACCACTTTCTGTTCCAGTCAATAAAGACAGTGTCAAAATGAGATGACAAATAAAGCGCTTTAGCAGTGACATTTTCCTCTCACACTGAATACCAGCTGAATGCTGCTAGTGCCTTATGCTCATGCCAGGTGGATCCGAAGAGTTGAGGATTTTAGTGAAGAAACAAAACCAGAATATAATTCTAAAAGACAAAATCATCTAATAAGTGTGGTGTTCGTTGAATAAACACTCTGAAAAGTAAATGTATGAACTGGCATGTGGCCTCTTTATTTCTTAAAGCACACAACCTCGGGTTCAGCTTAAGCTTTACTTTCACTTCTGTCTTTCTTCTTCTTCTGGTGTTTTATGGCAGTTTGGCAAACCAACGAAAAAGGTGCATTACCGCCACCTACTGATCTGGAGTGTGGAGTATACATAGATAATAAAAAAAAAAAAATAAAAAAAAAAAAAAAAAAAAATAATATATATATAATATATATATATATATATATATATATATATATATATATATTTATATATATGCAGGGGTGCCATGAATAGTTTTAAGGGGGGTATGCAAGACAGAAATTTGGGCCCCCTTCTTCCAGATGTTTTTTTTTTTCTTTTAACGTTTAAAATAAGAAATGAGAGAAACGGAATAAGTATAATAAATTTAAATAATTTATCTGTTAATGTTTATGTAAATTTCAAACAACATCGAAATATTTTATTTCAAGTAGCAGATAACTTTGTTGTAAAAAATAATCTTGTATTATAATAAAATAAGCTTAAATAACACCAAAATTAGATACCAGTTAAATTTTACCATTCACGATTCCAATTTCAGTACCACAGCAAAAACTACTAGCCTAACAAATATAAAGTTCAAACATTAAAGACAAAGTGAACAGTCAGTATATTAAGAAGAATAAATGAACAAATTACAAGCAATAGCACAAATAAATGAATAGAACAAAGATACAAATTAAATATGTTTGGGTTTTTAGATTTGTAGGTATTCCAAGTACAGAATGAAATAATCAAATGTAAAATAACATTGCATTTTCTTCACTATATAAATGGAATAGATTAATCATAAGTTGTTCAGTCAAGAGCAGTGAGTTATTGTGAAAAATATTTCACAATATTACTGCTTTTGCTGTATTTTGGATCAAATAAATGCAGGTTTGGTGAGCAGAAGAGAAATCTTTTAAAAAAAACATTCAAAATCTTACTGTTCAAAAACTCTTGACTGGTAGTGTGTGTATATATATATATATATATATATTTATATATATTTATATATATATACACAGTATATATGCAGGTGCATCTCAATAAATTAGAATCTCGTGGAAAAGTTAATTTTTGTAGATATGTATCATTGCATCTAGTTGTTTTGGATAAGAATAAAACGTCAGGTCCGACAATATCGTGTCTTTTCGAATTTAAATCTAGATTTATTCGCATTGGCCATGGAAACCTCTATGAACATACTTGACTTGGACAAAAAATCACGGGGGAGACTTTACATTTTATTAAAAGTGTTTGCGTATTCTACACTCATGGGCACGCGCAACCATTAGGATAGATTAGATGCCTGTCTCTGTTGCGAGTCCCTATCAAGCACTTTACCGATTTAACTAGTCTCCTCCTCCTGCCAGAAGTTGGGGGTGAAGCGATCTTTTGTTAGGTGGAGCAAAATCTTCATCGCTCCTCCGTTC